>VSWD01000013.1:40855067-40911131 GCA_033119305.1 Pinctada imbricata
GTTACTTAGCAATTACCATTGTAGATATAACTAGAAAGGTTTCTTGTTGCGGTTGCAACAAGAGTGTCTTCCTCCTATACAATTTTTGGTTTGGAAATATGAAGGACGTCACATTACATGTATTTATATTATATATTTAAGTTTTCAAATAGCAGTAACATTAAATTTTCAAACCGATAATTGTTGGTGAGCAACCATTTGATTTGGGGGGGGGGGTTAGGAATTCTATTGCCAGCCGGTAAAATTTTTTCAGCAATTTTCTGAGCAGGCCATTTTTTTTCAGCCATTACCAGAGTCGGAGAAAAATTTTCGCCGGTTCTTTGGGCCGGATTTAAACAAATTGTCAAATGTTGTGAATGTCTGTGTAAGTTAAACTCCCCGCTGTTACAGAGTATGAGTTAATAACCGTTCCTTCAGATGTCTCTTTGCAATTAGCGAATTTCAGACAGATTGTATGATGTTTAAATAGAACCTTTTCTAGATTTTTGTGCCTATGCGTATCAGGTCTCTGGTAGATACAGCTATGTGAACAGTTTGTATTTATATTAATTAATTTTTTGACTTTAAATTGTCTGGCACAAAGGGCCAGCAAAAATTTCCATATCATGCAATGTATCCTTACTTTTGCATGGTCCGGGAAAAAAAAAATTGCCGGCCCTTTGGGCCGGAATATTTTTTTCAGCATTTTTCAGAGCCGGGATTTTTTTTTTGCAAATTCTTCCTGCCCCCTTCCCCCATAAAAAAGGCGAGCTCGTAGCTGTAGAACCAATTTTCTTGAGAAGAGAAATGGTAATAACAAGTTACGTTCAATATATATATATAAATACCATGAGGTTCTCGCTGTGCAGGTTCAAATTTGAACCCCCCCCCCTTCCCTTTTTTCAAAGTTTATTTTGAATTTCCATCATGGCGACATCGTTCAATATAAACAGAACTGTTTTCGAAAAACGAGGAGAGGGAAGAATGTTGGAGAAATTGTTCATCGATTTGTAAATAAACCAACCGAAAATTATGTTCGAACGTTTGCTAGAATTAGAAATTAAACTTGATGTTCAAAATATAGTTATTGAAGTTTAGAAACAGGTTTGTAGGTTAGAAATCGGAATCAAACTACCACTTTTTGTGTGTAAATTCTGGTTTGTAGCTGATCTCTTCTAAATTAATCAACTGTTTTAAAATCAATTGTGTATATGGAAATGTATTTATGAAATGCATATTCATCATTGCCGTGAAATCGGAATTTGAAAATCTCAACACTGCTTTTCTCGAGTCGGACTCGGACTACCAATTTTAGTGTGCGCCCGATCTGTTGGCGTGAAGGTGTATCGAAATACCCAACTCAACATTTCGATGCTCATATCTTTTCAACAGCAAGTGATAGGAAAAATCAGAAAGACTAAATAAGACAGATATATGGATAAAAAATAATAATATTGAAATTTTTAGGAAACTTCATAAGCTTAATTTTTGTTTACTATTATAAGCAAAAAAATGTCTTCCTCCTATGAACTTCTGAATTTGGAAATATGAAGGACGGTGAAGGACGTCATCGTAATATATCGTTACAGTGTGCATCTAGCATTTCATATCTTGCATGGCTGTCGACTTTCAAAAAGAATGGAAATTGTAGATAGCAAAATACGAGATATTTAAGCTTACAAATAGCAAAACATGAAATTTTCGGTCCTTTTGAGTAATTCGACGCTCCCGTCAAATATTTGAATCTACTAAAAAACATGATAAAAAAAATAACAGAGACCAAAAATAAAAAAGACCAATCTAGCTTTTACTCCAAACGTAACGTTGGAGAACTTTCATTGTCCTAGCTTATAGGGTTCTTGAGAAATCGCTGATCCAATTTTCCACGGTTACGAAAACAATAGGTCTTCCGACGGAAGTCGGAAGACCTAATTCATGTATTTCTTGTTTCAAATCTGGTATATTACTATTTGCATTCTTTCCCTCGGTTTTAATTTCATTTTATATCGGTTGTGCGGTGTAATGATTTACCGATTAGTTAAGAATCCCCATGGTTATCTGTCAAAAATTCAATCTATCAGTAAAATACAGTAAACATAATGCTCACCTTTCTCTCTCTTCTGATATGCAAAGTCTACCTACCCTTTGGAAGACAAATGTCATAAGCGTTTATAGTATTTCAGTATATATACGCGTTCAGCATTTAAATTTCAATCTGGTTAGTTATATGAATATTCATATAAAGATACCTGCTATAATTATGTGTCTATGAGAAACTACAACATGGATAATAAATTTGGATATGATATTTTTGTCCCCCGCTTTCGCGAAAGCGCGGGGACATTAAAACCGGTTCTTCCGTCTGTCCGTCTGTCCGTCAGTCACAAAAACTTTAACCTTGTGCATAACTTTTGAATGGTAAGTGATAGGGCTTTGATATTTCACATGTGTATTCCTTGTGACAAGACCTTTCCATGGATACCAAAATTTTTTACCTTGTGACCTTGACCTTTGAGTTCGACCTACTTTTCAAAAAACTATAACCTTGTCCATAACTTTTTAATGGAAAATGATAGGGCTTTCACATTTCACATGTGTATTCCTTGTGATGAGACCTTTCTGTTGGTAACAACAACCTGACCTTGTGACCTTGTCCATGGAGGTTGATCCACATTTAAAAACTTCAACCTCGACCATAAGGTTTTGATTTTAATTTAAATCATAGGTCTTAAATATTTCACATGTGCATACCTTTTTATAAGCCCTGTCCCTTGGAAACAAAACAAAAGTTTGTACCTTTTGACCTTTTCTTGGAGTTAATCTTTCATATTTAGAATGTTGATAATATATGAGATATATTATTTAAACTTAAGATTGGGGGGATGTCTGTAAGCATTTCTTTAAAGACAAACACTTAAAAGCGGGGGACCACAATTCCTTGAATTTGAATTTTTTTGTAATTTTGCATAACACATTACATAAGTTTTTATCATATTGTTCTGCAGGAGTATGATTAAAGATCGGGAAATAACATTAGCCGACGACGAGTTAGCTAGAAATCCCGGAAAATGATTGAATAAAAACGGTCACATGAAGAAGTGGTATATCCTATACCGGTTGCCTAGCCTTGTATACCCGCCTCTCATGACGTTACAATATGATTTTACTTCGTGTTGACGTCGTAGTGTGATCAGACAATGGCGTCCAAACACCAGTGAAAATAATCAAAATGTGTCATCGGTGGAGGTAAATTCGTTACCAATTCCTTTTTGCTTCGCCTGGTCTAAAACCTAGTGACCAGGTACATGTGCATACCATGCCAGGTATGACTAGGTAGTAATAAACGTGAAAGAAGTACCTATCAGTTATCACTATGGCGTATCACGTGATCCACAAATGATATATCTTACGGGAATCCCCTTGGATTAAACCAAGTACTGTAAAACGAGAATATTTAGCGCTCGATTTATTTTAGCGCCATTAGCGCAAAGGTATGGTTGCGCTAAATTAAGTTGTGCGCTAAAATTTTAAGATTCAGTATCAAATTTCAATAAGAAAATTTAAGGATAAAATATTCGAAAGTTTACTGAAAGTGCATTACACCGTCGTATGGTCTATGCGGCAACGCATGTTGTTTTTATAGCTAATTAGATAATTGGATTAATGCTTGGGTAAATAATGATAGGACACGCGCCGTGATTTACAAGTACATGTATTAATGAAATTTGTACCGAGTAGATAATGATTGTCTACCTGTCGTAGTAACCAATATTAGTGAAATATAAATCAAAAGAGAGTCGGACGAGATTATTTTTAAACAACAAAAAAGGAACTTGTATTTCATCGCAACCTATTTTCATTCCAACCAATCAGAAAAAAAAATCTGCAGTCGTAAATTGTAGTCGTACCTAAATGCATAAAGAGACGTTCATATGTATTCTTTCTAATGAAAATACTTTTCTCTCTCTTTCTCTATCTTATTTAAGATGGCGTTACGGTAAAATTTGTTTGAAAATACAGTATTTTGATAACGCAATGTACATATCATAAAAAGAAAAGAGATCTATGAAAAAAAGTTTATAAACATAAATGCTGCGATTCCGGCATGTAGTCAATAGCTCTATGAACATAGATGTATATCGCTGTGAACTTGACACAATGTACAATATACGTACAGTCTTTAAAGGGATCTATTTACGCAGCGTGAATAAAATCGGAATGTCACCACTCTTTTGTTAAAGCCGTTGCCGTAAAATGACTCTTGAAGCCAAGCCGAAAAATTGGGACGATATATATTTAATCCAATGATACAGAACAACTTTATTTCCTTTCATCACTTTTAATAGAATTGATATTTATTTCGTATTACCAACGATCGCCCGAACATGAGACACGACGGATTTTTTTTGTCTGACGTTACAAAAAAAACACGATTCACCGGCGGCAAATCCTAAAGTCCTAAAGTCACTGTGCGCTAATTTAATCGACCAGATGGTGTCAATGCGCTAAATTTAGTTTGCGCCAAAAGGTTTTCATCTCTAATTTCGCTAAAATATGTTTGCGCTAAATATTCTCGTTTTACAGTAAATCCTGTGCAAATCTACTTTATATGAATTTGTTTTAGGCTTATCAAATGGTCATTATTATTAATCATATGATGATTATTTATTCTGGTCAAGAATAGACGTATATTTGGAAACACTTAAACAGAAAATTTTGTATCTGTCCGTGCACCATTTCAAAACATGTGGTGAGCAATGAAAAATTTCTGTTTAAGTTTTCTACGAATGCACGTCTATTCTTAACCAGAATAGATAACCATCATATCATTGATGATAATGGTCATATGATAGGCCTAAAGTGAAATCATATAAAGAATATTTAAACAGTATTTACTTGGTTTAATCAAATGGGATTCCCGTGGAACATATCATTTGCGTATCACATGATACGCCACAGTGAGTTACTCAGTCTCAAAGTCGAGAAGAGATTTCCATTGGAACGGTCGCGAACCTCCGAATGAATAACTCAAATGTATTCCGTAGTGAGAATAGATAACCGGGTAGAGTCGGTGTCTCCTGATTGCATGCAACAGCTGTCGCAACAGGTATTGTTTTTCAAACGTTTTTTTTCAAAAAAGTGTTTTTACTTCAGTTATTGTCTCTTCTTCCTGTGTTCTTTAAAGAAGGTGCGGTAATCTGCCATTTCTGCCCCATTTTCAAAGTTGTTCATATCTGCATGATATTCTACTTTATAAAATGTCAAAGGTATGGTAAATCCATATTAGGAAAGCCTGTTTTTGATTTCACAGTCCTATACTGAATAATACGTCGATAAAATCGTATAAAACGTTGAAATCATTGAAAATATCAATAAATAAGTGAAATTTCGACAGATCTAGCCAAGAGATCGATTTTTGATCGGCCCTTTTAATTTGCATTAAATATTTCGTGGGCGAGGCCTGGAGCGTAGATGAATTTTGAAGATTTGTGTGTAAAATTCGGTCTTTTCGAAATAGAGAGTTACTTCCCATTTGTGTAGGTATCTGACGTCAACGCATTGTGACGTCACCAAATTCTATGGAAACTAGCATGAAATTCAGGGAAACAGGGTTACATATATGACGTTTTCGAAGGAAATTAATGACGTCACAATGCTTTTACGTCAGATACCTGCGCAAATCGAACGTTGGACTGTAAAATCGAAAAGACGGAATACTATGATTTTCCTTTGTTTTGCGTTAATCAGGGCAAATGACGTCAGAACATGACGTCATACATCACGCGCGTTACGTTACGAGGGCTCAAAATTATGACGCCTTATTTTCTCAGACAGTCAATATTGCAAAAAATTAAATTAAAAATTCGTTCATCACAAGCATTTTTTGTCGAAATTATAGGGCTGACATGAGGGGTTGGCGCACCTAGTTCTTATTTCTTCTTGTGCTGTGGGTCATGTATTACTTTAGTTTTTAGTTTTTACTTTATATGTAGGTAAACATGTATATTTACTTAGTCATGTAAGTTGAATTATTTCATAATAATTGTTTCTAGATTTTACTATGTCATGTTTATTTCATTAGAGAATATTCCAGTATGTTCTTTGTTACATCATTATCATCAAATGACTGTGATTTCTAGAATTTACTGTATTGTAAAATCATTTGTCATTTGGTTATGAGTCATTGTTGTAGAAGCTTCTGGTAAATTCATTGGTATTAAGTATAAATACCTCTGAAGAACTATGTTGAGGGGGCATTCGTACACATTCGTAGACACAATTCATTCATCCATTCGATATACTGGGGTACTTTATTTGCTGAGACTTTAATCCATTTAACAACGTTTGGACATCGAGTGAAACTTTCGTTTTGTGTTTACCGGAAACCATAAAATCGATTGACTTTATGGTCTGTTACGGACACTTTGATCCGGACATTGTTTTGTAAGTTGTCATCATTTTCAATATACAAAAAATGTATATATGTTTTTGCACATAATTAAAGTTGTAAATTTATATTCTGTCTTTGTCTGGTTTTGCTGGCGTTTTGGGGTATTCTGACCCATAACCGAATTGGGGGCTCGTCCAGGATCGGATAAGAGTAAGTTTTGCTTACTGAATTGACTTTTCTAAAGTCCGTACACAATCGGTAAGTTCCGTCTGGCTTCGTAACAAGAATAAATGGGGAACTCTAGTCATTATTGCTGGGTTTAATAATGTCATTTTCAAGCATGTATTGAATTTCTTTCCGCATTTTATTGAAGTTTTATCGGGTTTATCCGATAGGGATGCTGTTTGATAGGTGACGCATCACCTACAATGACGTCATGATGAGATGCATTATATCTTTCTTCCTTACTCTTTGTCTTTCTTTCTCTTCTTTTTCAAATTGTAATTTCATTTTCTCTAATTCAAACTCTAATCTTGACATTTTGGTTTCGCATGAAACAGGTTCAACAGGAAAATCGTATGACGAAAAGATTTCCTCAGCTAAAAGCTACAATGACGTCATGATGAGATGCATTATCTTTCTTCTTTTTCTCTTTGTCTTTCTTTTTCTTCTTTTTCAAATTGTAATTGTAATTTCATTTTCTCTATTTCAAACTCAAATTTTGAAATTTTGGTTTCGCTTGAAACAGGTTCAACAGGAAAATCGTATGACGAAAAGATTTCCTCAGCTCTTTAGCCACAATATTTCTAATTTCTTGTTTTCTCATAGAAGATTTCACATCTAACTTCAAGTGAAGACCTAAACCAATCAAATCATCTTTTTTCAGTTATTCGAACTCATCTACAGTCGGCGATTTCAAAAACACAGTGACTGAAAATACCATGATTGATTTCTGCTGGCAAAAAATTGATTGAGAAAAATATTTTCTTTTTTTCAAAAACGAACTTTACGTAAAGTGCAAATATGCAGAGATTTCTATCTCGGACGAGCCCCCCAATTCTGTTATGGGTCAGAATACCCTAAAACGCCAGCAGAAATCTGTTAAATTTTTTAGAACAGTTTTGTGATTACCGGAAACGATATAATCGATAGACTTTATCGACCGTATCAGACACTTTGATCCGGACATTGTATTGTGAGTTGTGATCATTTTCAATATTTATATATATTTTGTACATAATTAAAGTTTTAAATTTATTTTCTGTCTTTGTCTGATATTTGCTGGCGTTTTGGGGTATTCTGATCCATAACACTTGTAGACCTGTAGAAATTAAACTTTTAACGATAATCTCCCCAAAAATTAGAATGGAATAGGAAAGAAGGAAAAGATTGAGTTGGCAAGTGTTAACTATGCTTCCTTTAAAAAATACTCCACCTCGTGTTTCATAGAGATGACAAATATGGATAATGACCATATCCCTGTTTACAGCACAAAATCGATAATCAGAAAATCAGAAACCGAAGGCATACAAAATCAGGATAAAACAGGAACCAAAGCAAACAAACAAAAACCTCCACCATATGAACAGAAGCGAACTCCCGATATGGGAGTGAGACCAGGTGCCCAGGAAGAGTAAGCATCTCCTGCTTGCATGCAACACCCGTCGCTTCAATTCGGTAGAACTGTTACATCCGGTTACTTCCATTTTGGAAGACATAAAGTACAAACTGTCGTTGGATGGTTCAAATGATCTGACAGAATATCATCCACCATTCTGGAGAGTGGGACATCATAGTGTATGACAAGTTCCCCATATCGACCGTAAAACTTCCTCAGTGACGATGTTAGTCGGTCACAAACATATTCCTGACTGAGAAGCTTATCTGAAAGACGCCTAGCTCTCAGAACAAAATCCGTATATTTGGTACTTGATCTGGCATAGCGTATCAACTGAGATATGAACACGCCATAAGCAGGCGATGAAGGGATATTGCTACTCAGAAAAGGAAAGTTTGTAATTCTGAAATTGAAGTCGTCACATTTGTCATAGAGTGAGGTGTTCATGTGACCATCAGTGTCGTAGGACAACATTATATCCAAATAGGATGCTGAATTATTTGTCTCTGTAGTTTCTTTGACTTCAAGCTCCGAAAGATAGATACTGCTCAGGTAATCCGCGAAATTTGGATTCTAAATGGACAACACATCGTCTATGTATCTGTAAGTGAAGTTGAAGTCAGAAGCTAAGTATCTTTTCCCTTCAGAGACCAAAGATTGAATGAATTCAGCTTCGCACGAGTAAAGGAAAATGTCGGCAAGAAGTGGGGCACAATTTGTCCTCATTAGAATTCCGACAATGTGCTGGAAGACCTTTCCTCCAAACACCACAAAAATGTTGTCGATCAGAAAGTTTAACATCTGAATAATGTCTGTTGCAGTGTATTTATCTTCAGAATCGGACTTTTCTTTTACAAAGTAGGTTTTGTCATAGTTAACAACAATAAATTTGCATTTGCGATTACCGTTCTTACTTGTAAACGCATTACTTATAATTTTTGCGAGTCTTTCTTTCAATTTTAGAATGTGGAATTGTAGTGTAAAGTGTCGAAAAATCAAAGGCTTTGATCGAATGGACTCTACTAAAATGAGTTGATTTCAGATGTTCTATAAGTCTTCGAATTCTTTAAGATCCACATCTGGTTGATACCACTACGAGAATATACTGTCGAACAATATTTTTGAAGCCTAGATTTGATTCAGATAAAACTTTGGTGAGTAAGATCGATACAGATTTCGTAGTACATTTTGAGGAACCAGCGATGAAACGTTGTTTGTACGGATTCTTATGCATTTTAGGTATGCAGTATAAGTATGGTAAATCTAAATCTAAATTGGTAGTGTCGAAGCCAAAGGAAGCAAGAGCTGATTTGTGGTTATCTATTATTTCAGAGGCAGAAAGGTTTGTTGGGGTGTAAGTTGGATTTCCAGGTGTCGAATTTAAACCCAACTCTTAAACTAGACTGTCGAAATAGTACTTTTTGCAAGTAAATGTGTAATTATTTGAGGCTTTGTCCGCTGGTGTGATGACATAATGTTCTTCGAGGTAGGTAAGCTCTGTGATAACATCAGGGTCTTTAAATATAGACACGAATCTGGTGTTCATAGTTGATTTTAATCGGTTAATTCCAGATAAAAGTAACCCTCTGATGGATTTTTTCCATTCGGAAAGGGTGTCGAGCTGTACATCCCCTTTCTTTGCCCAACGTCTTGCATATTCCTCACAAGAGTCAATGATAGTTTTGACATTTTGGTTCCATGTAGAGGACATACTTTCTCTGTATATGGGACCTTTTTTTTAACAATTCTCTCAACTTTTCGTTCTTGACTATACTAAGGTCACCAGTAATAACGTGTCCACAATGAGAGTAGTTGAAATCCGATGAAGAACATTCGCAAGGAAGTGGATGAAGTGAGGGATTACTTAAATCAATACACTACAGGAATCGTTTGTAATTGAAAATTTTAGATGCAACTGTTGATGTGTAGCTATAGGAAATACAAGGAGCTTCTTTCCTTTTCAAATATGGTGGAATTTTTTCTGTGACAGTTTTGTGATTCAAAATTTGACCAAGATTCAATTCATCAATACCTTTGTTTGCAAATCTTACTTTAATGAGAGGACGGTTTGTTTTCTCTTCTGATTTATCTGGTCTAACTGCTTGAAATAAACGAAAAGTAGAAATGTCCAAGATGACTCCTTGTAGTCTGTATTCTTGGGAACGTGTATCGGTAAATATGAGGTCCTTCGTACATTCGTAAATTTCGTGTAACTTCCGTAAAGGAACAGAATACAATTTGGTACGAATATATTGCAGGCCTAGAGGCGCATTCAAAAATAGAACCAAGTCATCGAAGGAGAAACTATGTATCTCAGGCCTATTGTATTTTCGAATGCCATGACTTCGAGGTCTTCTTTGTGGTCTGTTGAATAAGCTAGTCACATTTACCGATTGACAATCGGGACTTGTTAAGTTTCCAATGTTGCTAATATTATCGTTGCATCCATAGGGTGCTGCAGTGTTAAGATTTTTTATCCAGAACTCTTCTCTGTTGCGACGGAAAGAAGGGAGCAGATCTCCAACAAGACCCCGTTGCAGCATCAACAGTAAAACACCAAAACACCCGATGCAAAAACACAAAAGACGAGTACAACACGAGACGGAAAAGAGACACACGACATGCAAACATCAAACACAAAAGACTACACATAAACCGACGAGACCAATGGGTAACCGGTGCCGACTTTGGACGGCCATCTGTCACGCAAGTAGCAAATGGTGTGGTTATCCTGGATTACGTGCGCACAACCCTCTCACTTCTCCAATTACCCAGAGGTCTCGAAGAACGTACAATTGTGGTGTAAAACAACCTCCTCACTGTAAGATGAGATCACACAAACAAGACCGCAAAACGCAGAGGCCCCAGAGACACAGATGAATATGTAAATGGATATAAAAAGAGGGCATGCGTAATACGGAAAGGTATGCTCAAATTGGGATTGCTTGTGGGATGATGTATTTTCACCAGGATTCTGACTCTCATAGATAAAACAGAATGATCCGCCTGGTCAAAATGACGATAAAGGAGTTGACTTCCTTTATTATTCATTTTTGACCGGCGTCCTGACATTCTTTTTCGGAGCTGATCTTTGGTTTCACCCACATAAATCAATCCATAAAGTGAGCACTCTATTCCGTACAAAAAATTAGATGTCATGCAGTTAAGGTTTTCAAAACTATGCGTGTTAAATGTTTGTTTTGTGAGATTACTTGAGAATGAAGTGTCTGTTATAAGGATGTTACAAGCTTTTAATAGAAAACCCTTGCACTTTCTCTAAAGTGGCTTACAGCTTTAGCAAAATAGATTTTTGAAAGGGACTTTTGCTGATGCTTTTATATAATCAAAGCACTGAAGGTACTGAGAGCGAATAGCTAAGTATCAGAATATGACATTGTATCATTTATACTTTCCTTCGTAGACAAGTTTAAGCAACTTGCAACAAGTATAGAATAATACTGAATGCTAATCCATAATTATGTCATTAGAATTAAAAGATGACCGTCCTCGATTTATCATATTCTAAAGCACCAATATTATTGGCAGACCCAGAGGGTTGACTAAGCGGGTAGGGAAGGTAAGTATAGTGGAAGAGGGGAGTTGGTTGTCGAGCAATCTGAGACAATCTCTAACAAATATCTTAATATTTCTTGAATTCTATAAAGATCAAATGAAAAAAAAAAAATATTCATTGAATTTTTAAAAAGATGGAATGAAAATATAAATTTCATTTTAAAAAAGCTTCTGGTTTCTGGTTTCTTCGTTATTAGAGTTTTTCATTTCATACAGAAATGTATCGGTCAATTAATTAAAGGAGTTTACCCAGCTAGAGGCTTTCATGGAGTCCTATGTAGAAATATTTACAGACCTGGTATGACATATAATGAAGACACGGAGATAGAGAGAGAGAGAGTCTTGTACTGGTAGTGTCTTACGTTAGATTTCTGAGAAAAAAAAAAGATTAAAATGCATTCAAGGTCTATATTTTCACGACGTTTGTACGTTCTTGGTAATTCTTCTTCATAATACAGTACGTACCTGTTCTTGATAAGTTTTTTCTTTCTTTTTATCTTTATTCATGGACCCATCCCCCCTTTAAAGAATACAGATCTGTGCATTACAAATAATTATTTTTCATCGGAAATAACTACGACTAGAAAAATGCACTATGCTCCTCTTTGACGGTAGATTTTGAACAACTTATGTTTCCTTATGATCGAAGTAACACATAAATCTCTTTCATTGTCATTTGTAGCCATATTTAACCCTTGTCATTATTGAAAGGAGACGAAATGCCCTTTTGTTGATTAATTTCTGGCACTCGTCACACTTTGACGCTTTGACAGATGCGGTATATGTTTGAGATCGATTAAAGCGCTTAATAGTCGACGTTCGGAAAAAAAAATTAACGATAGAACACGGTTTTTGGAATTCCGTATTTTTGAAATAAAAAAATATATTTTGTTTGTTTTTAGGAAAGTGGTACAACAACCTACAAGCACGCGGACGCAAAAAAAGATAAAAAAAACTTTGGCCTTATTCACATTTCTATTTTAATGACAAATATGGATAATACTATATCCCTGCATACAGCACAAAATCGATAATTCAGGAAATCGGAAGCCGAAGGCATACAAAATCAGGAAAAAAAAAACAGGAACCAAAGCAATGTCAGCCATAATGGACTATGTGCTAATAAAACTTCTATTCAAGTGACTAAGTCCAACCCCGCCTTTTTTGTCGCATTACTTAATAAACATTCTTTGATTTCAGTACTTAGAATAAGTAGTCACATTCTTTCTGAAACAAAGGGCTCAAATGACAACACTCACCTGTGTATCCATACTATCGTGACGGATTGCCTGAAGGTATTTGTTCATTTTTCGGTCCACAGCCTCAGCTGCTTAAGAATTTAAAACTCCATCCATATAGATTATCTAGTCTGACTCGTAATGTAGTTCCGATGGTATCTTTTTAAAGAGGGTACCCTATTGACCTTAACCTGGAACCGTTTTTCATGGTTTCTAGATCTTCAACACGATTTGGCGGATCTTTAGTTCATCATATCAACAAAGTTTCAAACAAATTTCCCAGCAGTTCCAGAGGAGAAGCTGAAAAACGATAGGTAATTGTAATTAAGCTTTCTAATCCATGCAGCATTCTGGAAAATGAACATGTATTTCACGAGGGGTACGCTGTTGGACATTTTGACCTTGCCCTTGATATAGTCCTGAATGGATATGGATATTAAACACAATTTTGGAAGGTTATCTTAAATTCGTCATGCATACCACTGTATCAAGTCTCATCAAACATCTTCCTGTACACCCAGAGTAGCTGCTCCAATGAAAAATAATTATTTGTCATGCACAGATCTGTATTCTTTAAAGGGGGTATGGGTCCATGAATAAAGATAAAAAGAAAGAAAAAACTTATCAAGAACAGGTACGTACTGTATGTTTTCTTATTTTAGCGGGATCCATATCAATTGTACCAGAGTGCACCAATTCAGCAAAGGAGGTGATTTCTAATAACACCAGGTTGCAGCACCCGCAGCAACAGCACAAAACACCCAATGCAAAAACATAAAGCAGACAAGCACAGAAAGAGTAGAATAAGGGTCAAAAACGTCAACGCACAACACGGAAACATAAAACACAAATGACAACACATAAACCAACGTGACCAATGGGCAACTGGTGCGAACCTAGAACGGCCATCTGCCACGGATATAGCAGAAGGTGTGGTTATCCTGGATTACATGCGCACAACCCTCCCACTTTTCCGATTACCCAGAGGTCTCGAAGAACGTACAATTATGGTGTAAATCAACCTCCTCACTGTCAGATGACCACACACAAACAAGACGGCAAAACGCAAGGGCCCAAGCAACACAGATGAATATGTAAATGGATATCAAAAGAGGGCGTACGTAATACAGTCCGTGCTCTGCCGGCTGTAAAAAAAAACATCTGCCACGGATATAGCAGAAGGTGTGGTTATCCTGGATTACATGCGCACAACCCTCCCACTTTTCCGATTACCCAGAGGTCTCGAAGAACGTACAATTATGGTGTAAATCAACCTCCTCACTGTCAGATGACCACACACAAACAAGACGGCAAAACGCAAGGGCCCAAGCAACACAGATGAATATGTAAATGGATATCAAAAGAGGGCGTACGTAATACAGTCCGTGCTCTGCCGGTTGTAGCGAACTCATGTATGTTATTACCCGAGGAGTCCGACTGACATTCAGAGAGGCCGTTGGTCTGATCCCTGTCTTCTCTAAAGAGGTTTGGACAGGGCCCGTCATGGAGTCCCGTCGTCACAGTCAGTCAGAGTGCAAGTTTTAAGAATGCGCTGGTATAAGACTGTAGATTGGTCAAGTACCAAGCCTAGTGTCCGTCTGGTGACATTAGGGTCATATCCACGGTATAAAAGGCGTTTGATGATTCTGATGCATTTTCGATAGTGATGGTGTCTATCTTTGATCCTTCTTATCTTGTTGATAAGTCGCCATAAAATGCAGGTTGTGAAATGCCCAAGTAATATACTCTGTTGCTTGTATTGGTCCGAATTTCAGAAGAAGTTGATAATATTTTTTGTAAAATCTCCAGAAAGTCTTTACTTGTTTGTGAACGCGAAAATCTTGTCCCAAAAGTGTTTTTTTTTGGTAATTTGTGAATTTCTACTATGAAAATCCACAACATCAGTACAATCATGCTCTAGCATACCAGATAAGATGTGAAATATAGATACCATAGGACGGTAATCTAGGAACATCACCGTCAAGCCAGGGGAAATTTACTATGTTAAATCCAAAATCATCTCTTTTGTCATACACACTTGTATGGCTCTCTCCATTAACAATTTTGATATTAAGATCCAAAAATTGTGTTTCTGATCGACAACATTTTTGTGGTGTTTTGAGGAAAGGTCTGCCAGCAAATTGACCCTTCCGAACGCGGGAAAAAATTGAGAAAATCCATGACGTCACAATGCAATTTCGATGTTTGACCGAGGTTCGAAGCTTGTTTGTCCGAGGTAAACACATGGTAAAAGCATTGTGACCTCACGAAATTTTGCATTTTTTCCCGCAATCGGAAGGGTCAATTGTCGGAATTTCAATGGGGACAAATTGGGCCCCACTCCTTGCCGACATTTTCCTATACTCGTACGAAGCTGAATTCATTCAATCTTTGGTCTCTGAAGGGAAAAGATACCTAGCTTTTGACTTCAACTTCCCTTACAGATACATAGACGATATGTTGTCCATCAATAATCCAACTTCATCGCCTGCTTATGGCGTGTTCATATCTCAGTTGATACGCTATGCCAGAGCAAGTACCAAATATACGGATTTTGTTCTAAGAGCCAGGCGTCTTTCGGATAAGCTTCTCAGTCAGGGATATGTTTGTGACCGACTAACATCGTCACTGAGAAAGTCCTACGGTCGATATGGGGAACTCGTCATTCACTATGATGTCCCACTCTCCAGAATGGTAGATGATATTTGGACCATCCAACCAAAGATTGTACTCTATGTCTTCCGAAACTGATGTAACAGGATGTGACAGTTCTACCGAATTGAAGCGGCGGGTGTTGCATGCAAGCAGGTGATGCTTACTCTTCCTGGGAACAAACATTCGCAAGGAAGTGGATGTAGTGTGGGATTATTTAAATCAATACACTGCAAGAATCGTTTGTAATTGTAAATTTTAGATGCAACTATAGGAAATACAAGGAGTTTCTTTTCTTTTGAAATATGGAGTGATTATTTTATGTGACAGTTTTGTGATGCATAATTTTACTAAGGTTCAATTTATCAATACCTTTGTTTGTGAATCTTACTTTAATGAAAGGACGGTTTGTTTTCTCCTCTGATTTATCTCATCTAACTGCTTGAAATAAACGAAAAGTAGAAATGTCCAAGATGAATCCTTGTAGTCTCTATTCTGTGGAACGTGTATCGGTAAATGTGAGGTCCTTTGTATGTTTGTTAATTTCGTGTAACTTCCGTAAAGGAACAGAGTATAATTTGGTATAAATATAATGCAGGCCTAGAGGCTCATTTAAAAATGGAACCAAGTCATCGAAGGAGGAACTATGTATATCAGGCCTATTATATTTACGAATGCCATGACTTCGAGGTCTTCTTTATGGTCCGATGAATAAGCTAGTCAGACTTACCGATTGACAACCGGGAATTGTTAAGTTTCCTATGCTGCTGATATTATCCTTGGACCAATGATGATTTTAGCCGTTGTGTAACATAACCCTGAACAAGTAGCTTATTTGCAAGCCGTCTTGCTCTAATGATGAAATCTTCATATATGGAACATGCCCTGGCGTACTGTATCAGTTGAGAAATAAAAACACCATAATCAGGAGAAGACGGAATGTTGCTACTCATGAAAGGGAAGTAAGTTATGTGGAAGCTGAAATCGTCACGCTTGTCATACAGTTAGGTGTTCAAATGGCCATTTGTGTCAAAAAATAGGAGTTTATTCAAGTACGAAGTGGATCTGTCGCTCTCGATTGTTTCTTTTATCTCTAGGTCATGAGGATAGATTTCATGTAGATGATCCGTAAAGTTCGGATTATTGATGGACAACACGTCATCCATGTATCTGAAGGTAAAATTGAACTGAAACGCGAGATGCTCTCGCCCAGTCGAGATCAAGGTCTGGATGAAGTCAGCTTCGTTTGAATATAAAAATAAGTGCGCAAGCAATGGGGCGCAATTGGTACCCATGGGGACGCCGACTATTTGTTGGAATATGGTTCCTCCAAACACAATAAAAATGGTGTCAATCAAAAACTCATGCATCCATATGTTGTCTACGGTATACTTTTTGTTTGAATCAGAGTGTTCCTTCACGAAATAGGTATCCTCCCGCCAAATTACGAGGTATTTGTATCTTCTATTACCATTTTTGAAATGAAGGTTTTCTGAATAATATTGGCCTGTCTGGTTTTGAGCTTTTGGTGTGGAATTGTAGTGTAGAGCGTAAGAGTTTATGCTGGTAATATGATTAAAGTTGGTGGGTTATAAATTTCCCAAACGTTCCTTAGAATTCTTTAGGATCCACATCTGATTGATTCCATTTCTGGAATATGTTGTCTCGCAGTATGTTTGAAGACCTTGCTTAATGCGAGTTAATATTTTCGAAAGCAAAATGGAAAGAGGTTTTGTTGAACACCTGGACGAACTGGCAATGAATATGACTTCCAGACAAACAGACAGACAGATGCAGGACAAAGTTATTCCTATATGTCACTCTTGTGTTACATGCAACAGTATAAAAGTGTTGTCATTAATCTCTGATCATTATAAAACAAGAGGCGTTTTCACCAGAATGCCAGATAGCAGTGCATTTAGCTCATTTGCCTGTACACATTTCACATCGAAAATATATTACTGCTTTACTCTGATCTATTCTAGGTGTTTGGGATAGGAAATAAATCTTTGGAAGGGAGGGAGAGAGGGAGTTGTATTGTTTCCATTTTGTGTCATTTTCAGAAAATTAGATGCTTAAATATGCAAATTGTTTAGGCAGGTTGGGGTGGGACAAAAAGGAATGACAGTCTTAATATCAGTCAACCTCTCTCATATTGCACTAAATCGTATGATTAGAATATATTTCACTTGCTGTTTGAATATTCGAATAATCCTTGAAATAGTGATTGGACATAGGTGGTAGTAATTCAAAGTTTAATTATAAGTGTTATTCCTTTGTTAAATTTTCATGGATGTAGAAGTGTAAAGATGTAGCTCAGTCATCCATGAAATTCCAGCTCAGGCCATATTTTGTTTTTTTCCCTTGCTGGCTCTTAGTTTTCCAGATCACAACCTGACGCAAAACAGAAAAAGACGAAACGATGACCTAACCAATGTTACACGTCTTCAGATTTATAATATCATTTCAGAACAGATATATTGGCAGCATGGACCAGACATGCACGTTTCGGATACTTAGCCCTCGTCAGTGATCCTCAATCCAAAGAATGATATATGGCCAAAGAATGTGAAAATTATTTCCAAAGAACTATCAAAAGACATAGCAGGATGGGCGGGATATGATGCTACAGAACCCACTTTTCGGGAATTTCAAGAAATTGCTGTGAAGAGAAATTTTCGAATGCGTTTTAAGAAACCATCAACCGAAGTTGGTCTTCAAATTCATATCATCATTTCAAAACAGATATATTTGCAGCATGGACCAGACCTGTACGTTTCGGGTTCTTAGCCCTCGTCAGTGATCCTCAATCCAAACAATGAAATATGGCAAAAGAATGTGAAATTTATGTCCAAAAATATCGTAGTACGTTTCAGGGATGGGATATGATGCTACGGGAAAACTGCTCAGACATGTCGAGAAAATTTTGTGAACAGACATTTTCGAATGCGTTTGAAGAAACGATCAACCGAAGTTGATCAGACTAGGCTACATGTACCTTCGGGGACTCTTGGTCCACCATTAGTGTTACTCATCAAATGGTACAAATGTTACACGTCCTTACATTCATAGCATCATTTCAGAACACATAAATTTGCAGCATTTACCAGGAATGCAAGTTTCGTGTACTTATCACTCGTCAGTGATCCTCAATCCAAGCAATGAAATATGGCCAAAGAATGTGAAATTTATGTCCAAAATAATATTAAATATTAAATATATATAAATATAAAATATTAATAATATTTAAAGACGAAAGACGTACCAGGATTGGTGGGATATAATGCATGTAATACAGGACATACTTTTAAGAAATTTCGAGAAAGTTTGTGAACAGAAATCACCGAATTCTTTTGAAGAAACGATCAACCGAAGATGATCGGACTTGCCTATATGTGCCATCGGGGACTCATGGTGTCGATATCTAAACAGTTTCTATGATAATGAATAATAAGATGTGTTGAAGGATAAAGTACATGTATCTAGATTATACCTAGATATATTCTTAATGATTTGCCAGACAGAAGTCGTACAATGAGTCTTATCGCCTTGAAACTGCATAATGTTCTGACATGTTAGAGAGAAGTAAAATGTTCAGTTGTGTTCCTTACTTGATGGATAGAAATTAGTTTGGAAGAGAGTGTCTTCAATTATATTTTGTCATTAAAGGCATAAAATCTTATTACGTCCTTATAATGATTGTTGGTTATCAAAACCTTACCCTTCAGGCACTGTGAATATTCTTAATCATTATATTTACCTCAATAAGAGTAAGTGATTGTATGATATATTCATTTGAAGGCTGAACAAATTTCCATATCCCCCTCACGGCTGTGCAATAAATGAATACTATAATTATGGAAGAAATATATCATTTATTGCTGACAATCCTTTCAGATAGTGTTATAAGAGGCATTCAATTACAGAGATAAGTAAAGTTTTTTCATCATTAATATATTACGGTTAGACCTACGGAGAGTCGAATAACATATTTGTAAATACTAACATTCCTGTTCAAGATAAGAATCTTGCGTGATCTGACCTTCCTCAATATTGAACAATGTAGGTATTGATAATTATGTATTCTGACGTCTTTTGATATTCCTTGGGCCTACATTATATTTGAAAGAAAATTAGAATAAGCACGAAGCACTAGCTACAAATGTACAAAGATTTCTATATATGCACAAAACAATAGTACGAGGTACGAGAGGATGACTAATCAAAATATTTGTATTCAGAAAGTTTGTAAAGGACCTCGCACGAATTGGCAGGAAATCCGCCCAGATAATGAAATCTCCTCCATGGTTACTGAAACTATTCTAAGGTATGAAATATAGATTTATGGATAGAAAAACTTATACATGTAATCTATAACATTTACTCAAAGTTTTATCATTTACATTACCTACTTGGCATTTATTCGAAAACGTGTGCTAAATTGTAAGTGTTGTAGAGATTATTGCCAGGATCTTCTTCAACTCATTATTCCAATTGAAGTGAGGTACTTCAATAGAAGTATTATCAACTCATAGTCAATCATAAACACTTTCAACATGGTATTATTAAAAAAATATAACACTATTCATTTATGAAATAAAATGAATGACTACATGTATTGTAGGATTAAGAGGCCCTGCTAATAAGCATCAAGCTTTGGGTGGAAAGTCAAAATTTTAAATATGGCTGAAATGACTTGATGATGCAGCAACATAACAAGTTAAACAGTATAAATGTCAATATTGAACATTTATTTTTGAAAAAGATGTTTTATGAGGGTTGTCATGGTACCAAGCACATAAATCAGTGAAAATGACTGAAAAAGCACTGTTTTGTGTCTTCAACAGCAGAAATATGTAAAATTCTACATACATTTTCTGAAGCATTAATCAAATAAGACTTTTGGTTCTGATGATTTTTTTTTATCATAATTCATTTTCAATAACATACATGGTTGCTATGGTACCCAAAAACACGAGTATTTTAAGATTTTCTACAATATGCAAAATTTAGTTAGTTTAGATCAGTTGTATCTAAAGTGCGCAACCACTACCAATAGTGTTACTTATTTTTTAGTAAATACTAATACCTAAATGTTTTAAAACTGCAATAAAATTTGGTATACAGGTATAAGTGTTCAAACAGTTACATGTACATCTGCATTTCAAGAAGTTTTAAGCAAATTTGGCTCCTATACTTTATTTGAATATTGAAATATAGAAAAATATTAAGGATAATATTTTGTCATTTAAAACTGGCAAATAAACACTGCATGGTTATTTGAATATTTACTTACATGTAACAAATCTCCTTAGCAACCATTTATTTCCATAGCAACCTGAAAATAACCAGTTATCGGACACTTATTTGACACACAAAAGGACCACTTCCTTCCTTCCTTTTTAAGTGAAGGTAAAAAAAATCACAGTTGTTAATGTTAATTACAGCCAAAAACAAGAAATTCAAGAATTCTTTTGCATGACCTATGAAGAGAGGAACATAAGCTATTTCATGGGGGGGGTATGCTGTTGCACCCTGACCTCTTTCTTTCATTTCCTGCTTCAGATATTCGTATCAGGGCATTTCCTCTGCAAAGAATAGATGAATCTTAATAATACTTAGGGGATGTAGATCTATTATAGGAAGTAACAGGTCACTTGTATATGGTGTCATCTAGATATTACTAATGCAGAGTTATTGTACTTGTATGTAGAAAATCTCATGAAAGTAAAAGTAGCGTTTGAGCTTTTTTTTCTACTCAAGGGTTTGATAGATTCAAATGATATATCATACGTTTTTAGACATGTAATGAAAAGAACTTTAACAAGTGAAAACCTTATCATATTCCTTTTTTTTCTTTTTGTTCATCAATTTGCTTATGGTTGCTATGGCAACAGACAAGGTTTTGAATTTTAGATACATGTATATACAAAAATATGCTATTTTGTGAACTGAAAATTGCGAAAGCTCAACAATCCTTGATGTTGTCTAAACTATTATAATTCATAATTCATAAGAAAAAAAATTTGGTAGTCAAGTCTTCATTTCAATTTAATTCATGGGAGGAGGGGGAAGGGTTCCGTTCAAATCGAAATTTTCAATTATTATGGTTTTTTCTCGTGCAATTTAGATGTTGACAACCTTTTTTTTTATTCAACATGTTCAAGACAACAAAATTTCATAGAAAAGTAATGGCGTTTAAGAATTATAATATTTTAAGATAATTTCTTAAAATATGTGAATTTTTATGAAGACACATATTGTGACAAAAGACAAACTTCCTTTTCTTGTATACTTTAGCAACCAACGAAAACAAGGTGAACACTAAAGTAATATGAATCAAGGCAAAGCCTTTTTGTGCGAGCGGAGAGAAAATAAATATGATTATATAAAATAAAAAAATCTTTCTTTTTTTATTTTCTTGCATTTTAGACTATGACGGTTTATCTTATCTTACAAAACTTTCTGTTTGATGATTGCCACAAAAGGTAGTATAAGGCGATTGGAAACACGGAAGCATTTGTAAAATTTGTCTAGACAAGCAGATGAACATTTTAAAGGGGGGGCTTAAAATATGGTTCTTAATACTCCCTGTTTTGGCCTAGACCGGAAAATATTAGATTAGGTGGGGGGGGGGGGGGTTTCAATCAGATTTACGGAAGACTACGAGCAAAAACAAAAGGTGTCTGATTTTGAAAACTTATATCAACGATCTAGTTTAAAGAACTCCGTATAGTAGAGCGACGAATTTAAAAAAAAGACGCTTAGTTTTCGAGTTTAATCAACACACCTAACACAGGCCTGAATTTGGTCTGAACTTTTTGCTGAATACCCCTACTTTTAAATACAGCTGTCGTAAAGTATATGCCACGGTCAGATTTTGTTTAAATTGGGTAAAAAGCGATAAAATCGTGAAAAATTAAAACGAAATATTTATCGTTTATATCCTCGGTATTCCTATATTTTGTTCTTTTTTGTATAGAAAGTCGTTGCAATCAATGCATTAGATATGTACACATGTTATATAATTGTTTTGGAGGAAGAACATTTTCTCCTCTCTCGAAAAATTGCAGTTTTATGCAAATTTCTGTGAAATATGAAGAATCCGTGTTAATATTTTCTCTTGAGCACAGAGACTAAATTTTTGTCTCGAAACATATCGAAAAATATATGTTTATTATTTCCAATACCCTTTTATCGATCATTTTTCTAAAGGGCTATAAATAAATGTAAAAACCTAAAGCGTATATACTTTTGATTTAAGCGTCATTTCACCAATTAGTTTCCGTAAATGAAGATTCGGTCTACCACGTGTTACAGTTTCTATCAAATCGTACATATCAACCGGTATACATACATATTTTTGATAAAAGTTAAATGCTGAAAGTGGAATTACATCATACTGGTTAAAATTTAATGAAAAATACTTCTTTTTGATATATCGTGGTAAGACCGTGTATGGAAACCCATTCGTGACAAGTTGAAATGAAAATAAGTGAATTGAAGAAAAATGCATTAAGTTTACATAAAGTTATGAAAAGTATCTTTTGACGTTTATTTTAGTACCACAGAGATGTGAATATACATGTAAAGTACATTGGTCAGAGTTTGGGCTCTTCGTTATCTGTGTTTTAAACATTACGATATGCAATTTATCCCTATTAGCATGATGTCTCCGTGAGATCCAATGGAAAGTCCTCAAGGGTCACGGGGGGGGGCTTTAATTCATAATGCTGTACACAAGCACAAACACCTCATTGTCATATGTACTATTGGTAATTTAATTGGACAGTTCCTACATTATTAAGGACTACATACGTCTACAGTACAACAAATAAAAGGCTATATCACGAAGAGGAACTGTCTGATGACAACGGAAAATTTGCCGCAACAGGAGCCTAGAATGTTGGCGCGTCAATGGCCTTATTTCCCAAAGAGGTTCGAATAAAGAAATAGAACTGAAAAAGTGTTAAATGTATGACGCAAAGAATAGTCAGTGAAATGTGTCCAAGAAGAAACTATTCCAACAGCAAAGCATCGATCTTCAACGATGGATATTAAAGAGTCCAAGATGCGATACAACATAGTAAAATCAAACTTTTATAACGACGAGACTGGTATGTTGACAACTCAGCGTGGGACCTCAGGGAATAGAGCACCCTTAAATTTATTGTGTTGTTATTTCTATTTTAATATTGCTAAAGATTTGCTTCTCGGTTGGTAGTTTTATGTGAGCGTCTTTGATTCTTGTAAATGTGGTTGTTTGATGTTCACTATTTGTTTGCATCTTTTTCCGTTTCATTTATATAGAAACAATTGCAGATAAATTAAAAAAAATGTCCGTTATAGACAAGGATGAAGCATGAAAAACGACAAACAGACAGTAAAAAAAACAAATTCAACAACAACATACAATATCGTTGATATCGTATAATGGCCATCAACGATCAACCAATCAGAAACTAGAGAATCAAAACTAGAAATCAGAGGCTATCCCCCATTATCAATTGTCGTAGCAAACTAACCTGACCGGACAGAGCTAATTCAATCAAGCAATTGAGACGAATTGATACAATTTAGGATAGATAGATTATGAATTGTATATCGTAATTATAGTAAATACTCATTACCTGCAATTTTATATGGCTTTTATCACCTGGTCAGAAGTAAACTCTTCCGATGACCAGGTGAAAATAAGCTCCGCCCGGTTAGGTCAGTTTGCTACGACAATACCTGTAGAACGATGCCTTTAAGCTACGTTTTAGCGACAACTGTTGTCACTAGGTCAAACAGAGAAAGAAAATGCCATGATTGCCTTGAATGTGATTGGGTCGTATAGGCAGCTACGCTACTTACTTGTAGAACTAAAATGCATTGCATAATTCCATGTTTTGTTGATCATAAATTTTTTGTTATACTTAATTATTTCTAAATTTCGGCTGACAAAATGCGTCCATATCACAATGTTTGAAATTACCAGAACATAGATAGTACAGAAAAAAATATTTTTCAAAATTATTGATGTAAATTTGTCGTCTTCTTTGAAATAAAGCGATACTTTTCATTCATTATTATATGTTTAAACTTAATTTAGCCGTAATTATTTAGTTTTACTCCGTATTATCGAGAAAACATCTCCTAGTCTATATTGCAGTGAATCGCTAATAACAAAGTTCGGGGGGGGGGCACTTTATTTGCCTGATACTCTTAAGTTTTTTAATCGATCTCTATCAAACTTTCATAAAAACACAATCATATATCAAAATATCGTTTTTGAAAGTAAATTTTTATCTTCGAATTAACATTCTCAATATTGAAGTGAAAGAATTGAAAATTTCAATTTTACCAATTTATCTTAGAATTTGTGCTCATTCATCCATGAAGTTGAAATAAGAAAAATCAATTTGATCCAACAATTTTCTTTTGACTTCAATTAGCATATTGATATTGATTTCGGTCAGTTTGACTATTCATTTATTAAAGGATGATAATTTTTGTTAAAATATCTATGATTTTGAATTTTACTAATTTTCCGCTTTTCTCTGAATTTACAGTAATTCTGACCATACGAATTTTTTACGACAGGTCAAGTCTGATGTCCCATGTTATATTCTTTCGTTTGATATAAAAATTAGCCCTGTGTTAGGCGGGTTGATTAAAATTTCAAATTTAGCGACTTGGTTACTCTACTAGTAAACAGTGCTCAGCTAGAAGTCGACATCTTTGCTTGAACTGGTCAGATGAAGGATTTATAAACAGACCTGGTTAAAAAAGGAATCAACCTAAACTCGTATATATATTTCCTACTTGTGAATTTTTTTTATTTCAAGCCATTTTAATTTTGTAAGAAAAAGATTAAATGAAAATAAATAATTCATTGCATATCGACCAAGAGAAGAAAAAAAAAGAATGTCAGACACAATCGTCCAAAGCTTGTTTTACAACATTTCGATTAAAAAAGAAACACGCAATATCGGAATTCAAAGTTATAATTTTGGAG
Organism: Pinctada imbricata; assembly: GCA_033119305.1. Classification (NCBI taxonomy): domain Eukaryota; kingdom Metazoa; phylum Mollusca; class Bivalvia; order Pterioida; family Pteriidae; genus Pinctada; species Pinctada imbricata. The sequence continues at coordinate 40,880,519 of VSWD01000013.1, forward strand.
AAATGTTCGGATTCCTCTAAGTACTACCGTAAAATTCGAGAGGTGTTCTGGATTGGGAAACTGAATACCATGAAGCCATCCGGATTGAACACAAAATCGCCCATGGGAATACTTTACGGATTATTGACTCGTTTAAAAGCGTAAACTTACGTCAAGCAAAATACGTCCATTAAAGGAAAAACTTACGACGTCAAAGTGACATTAGCTATTTGGCGCGATGACGTCAATGACGTCATAAAAGCACAGTAAACAAAATTTCCAACCGGAAATGTCGGAGATCCCGTGGTAACGCCGAGTTGTTGATGCTATTTCGTAATCTGTCAAAAAAATCAACTTGTATACAAAAATTTAGTATAGCTTATACGTCAACTTGCATGTCGAAAAAAGATGTAAATGGTAATATCCAGCATCTCCGCAGCAACTCTGTGCATGAGAGGACGAACATTTTTGAAAGCATAGTAGTACATTCTCATTCACTGATTCAGCATCTTCTATCAATAAAGTAAGTGTATACGCGTTGCAGCGAGCTCCGCTCGCTTATAATTTTCTCAGGCATAAAATAAATGTTTACCTGTATGAAAAATTAAATTTCCCTTTGATAGGATGATAGATCTCGAAATTTTCATAACTCAAAATATAAGTTATATATACGTACAACCAATACTACGCTCACAGTCAAGAAAAAAGTTTAATGCCTCGTTCTACACGGTTGCGAAATAAATGTATTTCGCAATCACTTTATTGCGCAACAACGTTTCGAAACAAAGATTTTTGCGTTCACACATGAGATCGAAACTATATATACAATAATCATGAATAAATATGTACAACGGATATTGTTCGAATAATTATCGTAAAGTCTAAATTTCAGACTAATTTGAGAGGTAGCCTAGACATTCATTTATTTGTCATTTCAGTCTCGAACATGACGTCACTTAATTGTGACGTTATTCTCTATAAGGGGTCCAGACTTTTAAAGCCGGGCTTCCAGTGTCGCGAATGCAGAGGCGATAGAGCTACGATTAGGTGATTTTGTTTAATCGTAGCGTATTCTCCTCTCAATCGCGGGCAATGTCGTCTCATCGTGTCACTATCGTGTCATGTTCTCCTGCATTCTCCTCTGTTCACGGCACCGACGCGAATGCTTCAAACTGTTTAAAACATTCGCGTCTGAATTCTTATTCGCCACACACTCGCGGCACATGCGCAGCGCATTCGCCTTGCATTCTCCTTCATTCGCGGCGCGTTCTCCTCACATTCGCGTGCATTCTTGTTCCCCATGTTGAGGAGAATGAGCCACGATAGAGCCCCGATAGAGCCACGATAGAGCCCCGACAAGAAAGAATCTGACGCGAATGTGATGCGAATGTGCCGAGAATGTGACGCGAATGAAAAAATCAACGCGATTCAGCCACGATCTCGACACGATAGTGACACGATATTGCCACGACAGTACTACATACACACACGACAGTGACAATAATAATTATCTCAGAGTTGATGTAAAAGTGTGCGGATCAATGTTTTGAAAACTTTGACAATACCTTTCCAGAGAAAATAACCTGGAAAGAGGTCAAAGTCAACAAAGGGTATTGATGCTCCTGGATATGTCAAATGATTTTGATTTTGCTCTTGTCACATTCTTGTCATGACCGCAGCGCTATCGGGTTAAAGTCGTGTCTCAATCTCCTGCATCGCAGCGTTATCGGATTAAAGTCACCTCTCATTCGCCTCAGTGTCTTTTTATCGTGGCACATTCGTGTCGCATTCTCCTCTATTCTTATCACACTCGCCTCTCTATCGTAGCGGACGCGTAGCATATTCTTGTTGCATTCGCGGCGCTATCGTGTGCCAATCGCGCCAAGAAATACTTCATGAGAACAGACAAGAATATGACATGATTGTTCATTCGCCTCTGATCGTAGCTCATTCTCCTCTACATTAGCGACAGTGGAAGCCCGGCTTTAGAAAAGCTTTCTTATATATAGGAAAAATTGGAATCTCTCAATAGAGTCTTAAAAATATAGACGTCGGATGGTTATATTCGTAAGTACATCAATCTCGTTCTCTTGTCATGATGATGCGCATGCGTCAGATTTATTGCGCAACAGTTTCGCTTAGCGTTTACATGGCCGAATTGTTGCGCAATAAACTCTCCGTGTAAAAGAGGCATAAGAGGGGCATCTTTCTATGTTAATTTCAGTGTAACATCGTTGAAATTCCCCATAGACTCATACCTCGTTTACATAGAGAGTTTATAGCGCAATAAACGTGACTTTGTTGCGTAATAAATTTGTTTGCGTTCACATGACAAAATTTATTGCGTATTTTCATTTTTTTCTCCATAACTTTATTGCGCATCAAACGCTATGCGAAACTGTTACGCAATAAATCTGACGCATCATCATGACAAGAGAACAATATCGTTATACTTTCCCACATCTATATTTTTTTTAAAGATTCTATTGAGAGATTCCGATTTCTCGTATATCTATAAGTCTGGACGCCTTGTACAGAATGTCATCATAATTGAATGACGTCATATTCTTGATTGAAATGACAAATAAATGAAATTCAATGTTTAGTTATATAGGCTACATCTCAAAATAGCCTTAAATTTAGACTTTAGGATAATTATTCGAACAATACGTCATTAAGGCATCCGTTGTACATTTTAATTCATGATTCATGTGCATGTTCATTTTCCTTTTATTGCGCAATAGTTTCGGCTAATGACTAGTTTGAGAAATTCTGATAAAATAATCAGTTCTAAAGTAAGTATCTTTTTTATAAAAACTATGTTGCTGGTTGCCATGGCAACAACTCAATATTTTAATTAATAGCTAGAAGGTCGCCAGCTTCACAATTTTTTTCTACATATATACCCATGGTATTGCTTTATCCTAAAGCAGTCAAATCAATATGTGCCCGAATTAGTTTTTGAGCAAAATGACTGTTTCTATAAATAGCACAAAAATTTATGCTAAAAATCAACATTTTGACCCAAAAACATAGAGTATAACTTGAAGTTTGAATTTCTAATTATCGTATAAAGAGTATAATGGATAGTAAATATTCTGATGTTTGAATCATTGGTAGCAGAACTAAGGCGGAAATGACAAATTTTTCCATGATATTTCCTGCCATTTTTCATCGAAAAATATGCATTTTCCCCCAAAATACCTTTTCAGCAATGAAATTTTTTGAATAAGGTGAATTATTTTTTTCTAATATAATGTTACAATCTGAACTGATGCCATGTATTGTTTATGTCGGTTTCAAATATTATGTGATGTGAAAATAGAGTTATCTCCATGTAGTCGCAACCCTAACCTTAAATTGTGCAACCTTGTGAATAAGGCATCAATGTTAAACATCGGCGACGTCACGCTAAACCTCCCATCTATTTTCTTTCACTTCACACTAGTAATAGTCATACGGACATATAACTTACACCGTTCTATCCAACTACATAAATTTCAATTTAAAGAAATTTGCTGACAAAGTAGACAAAACTTCAATTTTCTGATTTCAGAAATGAGCTGCGCGATATGTAAGTGTTTTATACAATGCTATATTTTTGTCAAAAACAAAATCCACTGTCTTTGATTTTAATGCAATGATCTTCGAAATTCAACTAACACTAAGCTAATCACTCCTCATTTTTCTTCCGAGAATATTTCAACTTTTGGTAATGTTTTCAATTTGATAAGAGAATCAATATTATCTGTCTTACACTTACTTCAATGAACAAGTAGTCAAGTGCATCATAAAAGAACAGTGATTACTCATAGCCCCCCCCCCCTTTTTTTTCCCTTTTACTATACTATATGTAATTTGGAGCTGATTTTCGAATGAGGCACCAAAACATTTCCATATAACCACAAAACAAAGGAGGGGATCTCCTACAACACCCGGTTTCAGCACCCACAGCAAAACCCCAAAACACCCAATACAAAAACACAAAGCAGACAAGCACGGAAAGAGACGCATAAGGGACAAGTAACGTCAACGAACAACACAGAAACATTAAACACAAAGGACTACACATAAACCAAGAGGCCACTGGGCAACCGGTGCCGACTTAGGACGGCCATCTGCCACGAGAATAGCACAAGGTGTGGTTATCCTGGATTACGTGCGCACAACCATCCCACTTTCCGATTACCCAGAGGTCTCGAAGAACGTACAATTGTTGGGTAAAACAATCTCCTCACTGTCAGAAGACCACATACAAACAAGACCGCAAAACGCAGGGGCCCAAGCAACACAGATGAATATGTAAATGTATGTAAAAAGAGGGCGTATGTAATACAATCCGTGCTCTGCCGCCGCGAGCTCATGTATGTTATCAACCGAGGAGTCCGACTGACATTCAGAGAGGACTGGTGGTCTGACGCATTTTCGATAAATATGCTGTCTACCTTTGATCCTTCTTATTTTGTTAATTATGTCACAATAAAATGCAGGTTGTGAAATACCCAAAGTGATATACTCTGTTGTCTGTATTAGTCCGAATTTCAGAAGAAGTTGACAATAATTTTTGTAAAATTTCCAAAAAGTCTTTACTAGTTTGTGAAAGCGAAAACCTTGTCCTAAAAGTTTCTTGGTAATTTGTAAATTTCTACTATGAAGATCCAAAACATCAGTACATGCTCCAGCATACCGGATGAGCTGTGAAATATAGATACCATAGGACGGTAATCTAGGAACATCACCGTCAAGCCAGGGGAAATTTACTATGTTAAATCCAGAACCATCTCTTTTGTCATACACACTTGTATGGATCTCTCCGTTACCAATTTTGATATTTAGGTCCAAAAATTGGTGTTTCTGTGTTTGAAACGTTTGCCTTGTTTTGAATCAATTCTTGTGGATAAATAACATTTTTATATTTTTCAAAAACAGGATTGTCGATAGTAAGAATATCATCCAGGTACCTAGAAGTACCAATGAAGCATTTCACATCATCATTTTGTCTTTTTTTTTGAAGATTTTGGATAAATTCCTTTTCATACGTGTATAAAAATAAATCTGCAACACAAGAGGCGCACAATTAGTACCCATTGGAATCCCTGCAACCTGCTTGTAGAGTTTCTCACCAAATCTTACATAAATATTGTCCAAAAGGAAGGACAAGGCAATACACAGGTCACCACATGTCCATGATTTGTATGATTTGTAATCTGTGGCGGAAAAGAAACCCTTCGATTCAGAAGTACAAATATAAGTTTTCCCCTCTCGATCAAAACACCATTTAATGAGTTTGGATAGTCGAGCATTTATTTTTTCGTGAGGAAGCGTAGTGTACATATGAGAAAAGTCGTATGAAGATATCGTATTTGCTTCAAAATTTCTTGATTTCATTTTGTCAATCACATCCACTGAATTTTTAATAGACCAAAAGAAGTTTACGCCATTCCTGTTCATGACAGTTTCACAGTATTTTGCCGCGTGTTCCTTTATATCCCGATAACCCTACAAACAAGCAAAAAAATAGAAAAATAACCCTATTCCGATTTTCTCTTTTTTCTAATTGGGTTATCTCCCTGAGTTAGAAGCAATGATGTATACCCCTGTAAATGAGTAAATATAAATCAAAAGATGAAATTACTCATGAAAGTATTGAACCAATGATTAAAAAAACAGAAAATATAGATGTTGTTATCTTCATATTGAAAATGAATACGCAAACAACTACAAATTTAGCTTAAACACTTTGGAAAATAAAAATGAAATAAAAAATAGAAATGTTTATCCCAAAAATATTTGCTCTTCAGTGCGTATGTCGAAACTAAAAAAAAAATAAATAAACTATGGAGTATAAGGGCAAACATACTGTGTAGGAAGTAATCGTAGAGAATATATGAAGGATTCAATGAGAACGAATTTCAGTATGATACAGTCATGTAGATGTACACATATGCCAACTCCTGAATGCTTGATGAATGATTTTGTATTAAAATTCTGAATCAAAAAAAAAATAGAAATTAAACTAAATACGACCTTTTAAAACAGTAAACAGCCCTCTTTTACATTTGTGTGCGCTCTATGTCTATTTTCACAATCTCTTCTTGTCCGCAAGATGGTATTTCGTATTCTCCACATTAGAGATTTCCACACCAAATTGCATGATTAGCTTATTTCATTAACTTACACAACGATTATGCGTTAGTGTATACCCAATTTTACTTCTTAAACAAACAGTTTATTATACGGTCTTTCAGTTGATAATGCCGAAATGCATAAGCGGTGTTGTGCATTTGAAAAAAAAAGTGTTACGAATAGGCCTAAAATTTGGCAACATTCAGTTGCCATTGTCCCTTTCAGTACAGTAGATATACTACGAAATTACTTTCTGGTTTATCAAAATAGTCCCTTTTGGTGTAAGGAAGTTGTCTCGGGATGCAATTCTATTTATCATACAGATACAGTTCTAATCTAGGCAATATTTGAAAAAGTAGATAAAATCACGTTTTTTATACTTTCATTGCCCGTTACCATGGTTACGAAATGGTGTTAAGACAAGCTATATCAATTTTTTTTTCAAGTACAAACAAAGGGTAACAAAAATTAAAAGAATTAGGAAAATCTCATTTTTTGCACTTTCCATGTTTATATAGCTCAAAGCTCAATGGTTACTGACACGACCTCTTAAATATTCAGCTAATGTCAGATATACTCATTGCTCTTAGAGATCTTTCGTTTAAGAACGCAAACATTTACTTTTTATTAGAGCTGTTCGAATAAGCGACGTAAACCTACAAACGAACTTCGTACTACGTATTGGTACGTAAGGAAACAAAATGAGGGGTGGTTTCAAAAGTACATCATTAAATATGCTAAAGAATATATCTCGCTTCAATGCATCGATAGAATAAATCAAGCTGTATTCATAGAGTTGTGATGAACCAAAGACGGAATGACAGACAAAAATAAACAAAATTCCCTAAACTTTTGATTGCGGGGTAGGATAAGTTGTAAAGGCATTTCTCTGCTTCTTTACTACAAAAAAAAAAAAGAAATTGAATTGTTCTTTATTATATGACAGGTGCATAGCTAGAGTGGTTTCGACGTTGTTGTGAAGGGGGATTGTGAAAGCCGATGGATTCTACTTTGGAACGCTATTTTTCAGCATTTTTAATTCCTACTTTTATGCTACTTGTACTATGATATGTTTTGATTTCCTTAAACGAACGTGTTCATTTATCAGTCTTCAGACTTGATACAAGACGAATAGGCGGATCCAGATTTTGTTTTTAAAAACAGGGGGAATTGAACACTGAAATATCTTAACAGAAAACTGAAATATCTTAACAGAAAATGGTTAAATTCATTGTGTGTAGTTTTTAGTCGATAATGTAAGAAAAGGTAAGCAAAATTTTCTAGACCATTCATATTCATCAAGGGATAATGACGCCTCTGTCATAACTTTTCTTCTTTCAAAACACCCCCTTATAAAGACAAGTTTTCTCTGTTTCTCTAAATTCTCCTTTTTTGGTCTGATCAAAAGGAAAGGAACTCAAGACGATCTGATTTTTTGTAACATCAAGAAAAAATATCTATATGATTTGACTGGGGGATATCAAAAAAGGAAAGGGGTCTGGGGGGCTCATCAAATTGGGACTTGGATAGGGGTTTCTGGGGAAGCCCCTCCCTCCCAAACAGAAATTATCTTTTTTGGCTGCAGAAAATACTGAAATAGCATTTTAGTCTTTTAAACGAAAGCTTGGAATATCAGTAGTTGAGAAACTAATCTAGGACAGAAATTTATCCTTCTGATAAATTAAAGTAAGATCTGAAATTTTGTAACAGATCAAGGGCGAATATAGGATGATTTCACTAGGAGGAGGGGGCTTCTAGGAACATCAAAGTGGACCTAGGATGGGGGTTTCTGGGGGACGTCTCCTGGCTAAGCAGAAATTATCTTGCGGAGAATTACCGAAAATTCTGATAAAATGCTGGCCTTTTCATCAAAAGCTTGGAATATCAGTAGTTGATAAACTAATCTAGGACAGAAAGTTTTACACCAGGTTCGCTGATAATGCTGATAGATTTACCCTTTTGATGACTTATAGTACGATATTTTGTAACATTAGTTTATAATGTGTTTTGAGACCACCCCTTATTTTGTTCCTTTACGTACCTATACGTAGTACGAAGTTCGTTGGTAGGTTTACGTCGCTTATTCGAACAGCTTTATTGAAACGAACGTAACGGTACGTATCTAAAGTTAGAATAACCCCTGGAGAAGTCGTTGGGCTGAACTGAGGTATCAAAGGGAATCTTTAATTTTACCGTACATCTATACTGGAAATGTCTTGCAGGAGATCGACGCAAACGAACCTCGATGAAACCCACACCTATCTACTTTCCTTTTAACATATACACATTCATGTAGATTATCTTGACCTCTTAACCTGCATTCCATAGAAGTACTTGTGTCAAAGATCAAGGGGAACATGGCATATATATGTAATTCTCTATTTACAAGGCAATCGTATACCCTCGAATGGAGGCAGAACCAGGAGCCCCGGAGGAGTAAGCATCCTCTGGCTGCATGCATTTTAAATGTCTGTAAGCGACGATTACATATGCAAATCAATCGATTTAAAGCATTAGTTTTCTCATAAATTCAAAAATCACTCCTGTTTTCCAAGCTGTCACATTTCATAGTATTTTTAGTATAAAATATTTGTGAATTGTTTCTTGTGAATGTCATGAAATTTCATTTTTCAAGTAAATTTCGATCTTGAAAGCAACGGGTTACTACACATGTACCCTAACACATGAAAGTAACCGATTAACTTTAAATTGCTTGACAGTCACCAGCAAAGTAGTGAAGACATGCGTAATCGAAGTTGAATATTTTGATGCCATAAGTATTTACAAGAACTTAAATTACTCTTTTCTATTATTTTCACTTCAAAAGCGCTCGATTTTGCATTTATATCAGTAATTTTCATTGCCGTACTTTCCAAATAGGAATAAATTGCATGCTGACTCACTTTTACACGATTAACTTAATAAATGAAAACAAGAAATTATCGCATCCCCTCGAGAGGCAACACAGTGTCTTACATTTACATGTATTTTATCCAATCAGCTTAAAATGAACTTTTTCCCAGTATTGCCCATTGTTCTCTAATATACTTTTGTTAACAAAAGTGATGAGAATAAAGTATTGATGAATTGATTGATTGCACCATTGACCTTTGACGTTGAAAATCAATAGTTGACGTTCTGTCACATGTGACATCTTACCTGCAAAGTTTAATGAAGATTAAAAGAAAGCTGTGGTCTCTAGAGTGTCCACAAGTTTTTTTACTATCGTATATTGTGAATTTGACCTTTGACCACTGACCTTAAAAAGCAGTATGTGTTGTCCTTTTACCATGGATAATATGCATTCAAAGTTTGAGAAGGTTTGAATTAAAAACTGACGTCTAGAGTGTCCACAAGATTTTTCTATAGATACAAATTTTGATCTTGATCATTGACCTCTGACCTTAAAAATCAATTGGTCTTGTCTTCTACCATGGATAAATTGCATGCAAAGTTTGATTAAGATTGGAAGTAAGCTATGACATCTAGATAGTCCGCATGATTCTCCTATCATTGCACATTGTGACTTTAATCTTTGACCTCTGAACTTGAATATCAATTATATGCTCTTTTTCTCACTATGGTCAAGTTACATGCAAAGTTTGATGAAGATAAAAAGTAAACTGTGACCTCTAGAGCGTTCACAAGGTTTTTCTATCATCTTTCATTGTGACCTTGACTTTGACCTCTGACTTTGAAAATCAATAGGTAATGTCTTCTTGCCATGGACAACTTACATACAATTAATGTTTTCAGATGTTTAGAAGTGAACTGTGACTGCTAGAGAGTCTACAAGCTTTTGCGGAACCACACACCCTCTTACACATGGTTGCATTACAACAAAGCTGCGCGAGGGGATAGCAATGCATATTGTAGTGTTTAAAACCAGTTTTCTTTTATTCTGTACTACCTGTTGTCGATGAAAAAATAATGACTGCTCCTTATATTATTTCCTATTAGGTGTCGATACGTACCATTAGTTCGTTTCGTTACGTACGTTCTTAAACGAAAGATCTCTATTTAAAGATGTATTCCTTGTATCTTTACGAAAATAGAGTATATTATTTTATTTCATTGTTTTTGTTTTATTAGGTAAAGAAACCTACAAAAAATTCACTTGTCCAGGATATATAAACATAACATGTGATTTGCCGGCGAATTCACAATGTTTACAATCACAAAAATTATAAATAAACTAATGTCGTAAAAGGTGAGCTTTATCTCACGAAGCTTTCCAGTCATCAATCTGGAAAGGTTTGAAAGTTTGCTAACTACCGACTAGATAATCCGTGAAAATCTACCCTTATTTACCCTTAATCAAAGAAAGGAGGGGATCTCCAACAACACTAGGTTGCAGCACCCACAGCAAAATCCCAAAACAGCCATTCAAAAAACACAGAACAGATACCAACAGAAAGAGACGCAAAAGGGACAAGGAACACCAACTCACAACATAGAAACACAAAAGACTACACATAAACCAACGAGACCAATGGGCAACCGGTGCCGACTTAGGACGGCCATCTGCCAAGTAAATAGCAGACGGTGTGGTTATCCTGGATTACGTGCGCACAACCCTCTCACTTCTCCAGTTACCTAGAGGTCTCGAAGAACGTACAAATGTGGTGTAAAACAACCTCCTCATTGTAAGATGACGTCACACAAACAAGACCGCGAATGCAGAGGCCCCAGAGACACAGATGAATATGTAAATGGATATAAAAAATGGGCATGCGTAATACAGTCCGTGCTCTGCCGGCTGTAGCGAGCTCATGTATGTAATCACCCGAGGAGTCCGACTGACATTCAGAGAGGACAGGTGGTCGGGGCCTTGTCTTCTCTAAAGAGGTTTGGACAGGGCCCGTCATGGAGTCCCGTCGTCACAGTCAGTCAGAGTGCAAGTCTTAAGAATGCGCTCGTACAAGACTGTATAATTGTCAAGACTGTCAAGTTGAATAATCTATGTCGTTATCATTTTAAATTTGTAATCATGGTAATGCGCATGCTTGACTTGGAGTTTTCCATTTTCGGTGTAAATATTATGAACAAAAATATAAACAATGAATCATCTTTACATTTTGGTATCTTGAGGAGCTTGGTTGCAAGAATGTTGTTATTTACGGAAAGTTAATTATTTTGGTAATGCTAGAAAAATACAGTTTGTGTTCTACAAGTTAAATTTCATCCATTTTAAGATGATTACAGGGTCTACATCTTTAAGGCAAGAATGGATTGATTAGATTCATTCTTTTAACCTTCATAACGTTAGGAGAGAACTAAAATTGAAAGGAGGCACACGAATCAATTTCGGTTGATCGTTTCTTTATTCAATTCAAAAATTTCTGTATCAAAATTTCTTAAAATATCTAAATTGTAGGAAAGGGAATGATCTCGAGCTGGAGCTGGAGCTCAAGCATGACCATCCTGCACTCACCCAGCGAGGGTCCTGTAGCATCCTATCCCACCCATCCTGCTACGTCTTATGGTATATCTTCAGAGATAATAATTTTCTCACTATTTGGCTATATTGCATTGTTTAGACTTATGATACACTGACAAGTATTGAGTACCCGAAACGTGCATGTAAATGCTGCAAATTAATTTGTTCTTAAATGATGTCACTGAATTAGAAGACTACTTTCGAAGTGTTACTGCTTGTTAAACAGAAGTCCCTAATAGCTAATGTAGCCAAGTTCGATCAACTTCAGTTGATCGTTTCTTCCACGAATTTTAAAATTTCTGTTATAAAAATTGCTTGAAATGTCTAAAGCATTGGTCAGGTAGTATCATATTCCACACATCCAACTACGTATTTTGGTTAACCGTACATCTTTTGATAAAATGACTTTCACACTCTTTGGCCACATTTTTTAGACTGAGTATCACTGACTAGGATTGACTTCCCGAAATGTGCATGTCTCTGGTCGATGTTGCAAAGGACTAAGTGTATCAAACCCTAAAATCGGCCCTATAATTTCGATGAAAATTACTTTCATTAAACGAATAATAAAACGTCACTTGTTGCGATGTTCAATATATGAGGAAATACAGTGTAATGATTATTACCTCTCGTTACGTCACGCGCATGCTGTATGACATCATATTACGACATCATTTGTCCTAAATAACGGAAACAGAAGAAAATCATGGTATTTTACTTACAAATCTTCTAGGCCACGCCTACGAAGTTTTTCATACAAACTGAAAGGTCACACATCTATAAATTTTCTATTAGAATTATAATGGGAAAGGACTGGCGTGCTACTTAATTTCATAATTTTGCTCCTTAATTGATATTTTTTAATGATTTCACCGTTTTTTGACGTTTTGAACCTCTGAGTATACAGTGTATGACTTTTAAATAAAAATAAAGCCTGTGTTTGTGAAACACGAATGCCCCGGTGGCATCTTTGTTAGTATAAACACTATTTTCTGTTAACACGTATGTGAAAGGTCAGGGTAACTTTGGTTAAAATGTTTGTTATCGATGGATAAATCTTATGACAATGTTTGACGTCTTCAAATTCATTATTATTATTTTAGACCAGATAAATTTACAGCATGGACCAGACATGCACGTTTCGGGTAATAAACTCTCGTCAGTGATCCAAGAAATACACATGTGAAATATCAAAGCCCTATCACTACCCATTCAAAAGTTATGCCCAAAGTTAAAGTTATTGAAAAGTAGGTCAATGGTTAAGGACACGAGGTCAAAAATTTTGGAATCAATGAAAAGGTCTTGTCATAAGGAATACACATGTTAAACTATGAAAGGTCTATCACTTGCCATTCAAAAGTTATGCCCAATGATGAAGTTTTTGAAAAGTAGGTAAAGGCCACGAGCTCAAAAATTTTGGTATCAATGAAAATGTCTTGTCTTAAGGAATACACATGTGAAATATGAAAGCGCTTTCACCTCCCATTCAAAGGTTAAGTCCAATGTTAAAGTTTTTCGGACAAACGGACTAACAGATGGACAAGCCAAAAAGCATATACCCTCGAATATTTGATTCCGGGGACATAACATTCCTGATTTAAATGATGCTATGGAATTTGAAGACGTTTTACATTCGATTCTTTATACATTTGACTTTCTGTTACCATATATGATGAACATCTGAACATCTTTAAAAATAGTGCCAAAATGGCAACTACTTCTTTATTTAAGAATTGAATGTTTATTTTTGCCATTTTATTGGAATATGAAATGTCAGTTGAGTACCACAAATTATGAAAACCCCCGTAGCGTATCGAGGCGGTTTTACGCAAAATTTATGGTACGATAACTAATCTTAATTCGTACAAGTTTTAATGAATTCTTTCCAATGTGTCAGTACTTGGCGTATTAAACTTGACAAGTTGAATATTGTACTGCCGTGCCCTTGTTGAAGTTTTCAAACCATGCGCGTAGCCACCGATGTAATCACTGCATATATGCAAAAAAAGAGGACTGTAATATTTATCAGTCGACACATGAAACTGTTGTAAGTTTCAATCGATACTTTGAGACCATTTGTATTGTCTCTTTAATGCGGTAGACAATTTTAGAATTTTTGGCGTTGGTGTGAAAATAGTTCCGGTCATTTTTGACATTTTATAACCTCATAACGGAAGTCAACATGCGTAGATTTAGTTTAAAGGAGACAGAAAAATGTTCTTTCAACATTCATTTTTTCATACACATTCAATATTTTGAATTAAAAATTTTTTTCTGATAAAAGAAATCGATCAGATCCAGCATAAATAGATGGGAAAGGACCCAGGTATATCATATCGACCTTCGTCATCTTTGCAGCTATCCGTGATCGACGTCATATTAACAAGCATGCAGTTGATTAACCACTCTTAAAAGATTACTTAAAAACTTTTTTGTTAGATAAATAGTAAGTCGATACAGATGAAGCAGGGATTTGCCTTTGTTACATATTAATAATTATCCAAATATGAATGTAAAAGCGTGTTTTGTTCGTATATAATCATGACCGTTGAATGCATGAGTAATTTCATACTACATACCTCGCTTATCCAAGCAAGTCTATCTTGAGTAAATCACAAGTTTTATATGCAACTCATTCATAAAACTATTTATCGAATAATTCATACACGTCACATATCAGTCCAATGAAATCTTTTAATCTCACTAGGGGCATATCAATCGCGCTCATTGCAATTATTACAAAAAATTTGGAAAAATACAGTGTTAAATGCATTCAGAAAGACGCTTTTAAGCATAATTTAATTAACCAAATAATATCTTGTGTAATCTGATCGTCATGAATATGGTGCTATATAGGCATATTTGTAAATACCTTATGTATAATGACGTCTTTGATATCCCATGGGCTTACTTTAATAATAAAAGAAAATTGAAATAAGCACGAAATACTAAATACAAAGATTGTGATAATAATCAAACTATAGAACGCGATATGAGGAGGATCAATTCATCTACGTATGTATACTGTATGTATACAGTAAACTTCTTTATAATGAACAATGTTCGGATAAATTCCTCGTTTCCTTCGGCGATCGTGCTGATAAAAAAAAATTTTCTAGTACACGTCGATCAAAGCCTTTATTTGCTATAATCATTATTATTATTAATTGATCATGCCAAGGTTAGCAATGTTAATATACAAAATCAAACACATAAAGGTATTACAAGAACAATTTATTTAAGAATGCCATTAGTAAACGAAAAAAAAAAAACCCAACGAAACGACGAAAGAAAACAAAGATAACATACCGTAATACTCGGTTGTGCATGAATATATGCAAGAATGCTTAATATATACATATATTTCTTTTTCAAGTATTTCTAAAAAGTAAAGAGTTCAAAACCATATTTTGATGCTTTGAATCTTTCTATTCAGCTTAATAATTATAAACAATACTGAAGAGACAGTGAAATAAATACTGTTCATCACTGACACATGTAACTTTGATCAACAAGTATATAAAAAAGTGAAGGTTCACAAAAACAGTCAGACAGGGGTGATATTTTAAATTTTTGTTTGCAACACCTTGTATGTCTGTTTTGAGACATGTGAGAGATGTGGTACATATTAACGCAAGAAATCCATATCTCAAGGTAGCGATGGTGAAGCGAGATATCCATCTCATCATTTATTAGGGATAAAGAACTTTAAGGGAAAAATAGCGGGAAAATTTCTCTATATGATTTAAACAATTTTAGAGCACTTACAGCTTTTTCACCATATGTAGGACATATGTTCTGAGGTTGATATTAAGAAAGATAAAAGTTTTCAAAAATTGGAATATATTTTACCTGGTGTGCAGCTGATTGTACTCGAATACGTAATTAAATGTATTCATTCGTCTTTTAGACGACCAACAAGTATGCATATAATTACGTCTTGCCTTTCAAAATTTGAAACAAAAAGGAATGGTTTTTTTTATAAAATTACACCTTATCAACATCGAACCGGTGAACAACTTAAGGGCAATCACAGTACTAAAATGTTTTAAATCTCAACACTGAATAGTTCACTCTATGATATTTACGAGTTTCGGTTTTGACTTGTTTCATTGTCATATATTCATGTGACAAATATTTTGTTCATTTAGCGAGTGACTGAACATCAATAGCCGTGAAACTATAGAGACCGTTTCACACATTGAACACCTGGTCCACATATTTTTGTTTCGATCCATTTTTCATCCCAAAAGACATGTATTTTGTCTTATTTGATAGACTGATGTGTATCATATCAACATAATATGATATGCGAGTATGGTACAAAAAAGTCATGTACATTGAATTAAATGATGTGTATAAAACTTACTTCCATAATTCATTCACAAACGCATGATGGATCAAGAAAAAAAAAATCGGTGAAGGGAAGGGGTTCCCAAATTAAGCAGGAAGGAGGGTCCAGCCCATGGTTCCAAGAAAAAGCATAGGTTCAATCGGGAAAATCTGCATTTATGGGAATTTCCTATATAAATCTGCGCTTACATAAACGTAAAGATATTGATAAGTAAAATAGTATTGTATATTGCATTGTGCAGACATGTTACCTTACCAGGTTCTGCATCTTAATTATTTTATCTAATTCTTTTTACGGAAGCCCGTTATTGCCAAATATGAAAAAAATAAAAAAAGGAGGAAATGCGAAATATATTTAGGAAAACGAAAAATAAATTTAGGAAAATGGGAAATATATTTAGGAAAATGAAAAATAAATTTAGGAAAATAAAAAATAAATTTAGGAAAATGAGTTATATATTAAGGAAGATGAAAAATAAATTTAGGAAAATGAGAGTGAAGGCAGGTGAGGGAAGAAAGGGGACGGGAGGAAGGAGAGAGATTGGGAGGGGGAGGTAGATAGAAGGGTGGAGGATGCGAAGGAGTGGAAGAGGTAAAGGGGCTGGAGGAAGTGGGAAAATAAAAGTGGGATGAACAGAGTGAAAGGGAGAGTGATGATGGAGGGAGAAGTGGGGAGGGAGGGGAATGTATAGGGGAGGGAGGTAAGTGGATGAGGGTTCCTGTCCACTCCCCCATAAAAATAAATGGAAACCACAAAAAATACGATATGTATAATCATGGAAAACCCCCGCTACACTCTACTTTTACCACTCCCAGAATTTTAATGAGATGCATATCAAGAGATAAAGGCATTCTTGTATTTCTTTTACTCCTTCCCGACCCCCGCTGCTTTTACGAGAAAAGTAAACGATTTGTTCTGGTCAAGAAGCATAATAAACCTCCGAGCTGTTCGCCAAACAGATAATTTCTAACCCCCTATTGGTGATCATTTTTCCTCAAGATGGATGGATCATTAAGCTTTCGACAATTTTCGAAATGGACGTTTGAAATTAACCCAACAGATGAAGGGGATGAAGTCAAAATTTACCAATACATCGTTATGATATGAAATTTCCCATTCCACATCGACTTGTTCAGAGTTGAATTACACATTAGCTGTAGTTTTCCTTAACCCAAAAAGGGTGATCTATATTTTCTCCAGTGAAGATCAAAGTCATCAGGGGGAAGGAGCCAATGGTTAAGAATAAAATATACGTAAAAATGGGGGAACATTTTCAGTTTGCACATTTTAAACCCCCCCCCCCTTCCGATTCCTGATTTGCGCATGAATTTGTGTTTTCATTAGAAAAAAATATATATAGGTAAATCTTATCAGTGAAAAATGCACATACTGAGTAAAATCATTAAGAGAGAGAGAAGGAGAGAGACAGAGAGAGAGAGAGAGAGATCCTAACATAATAGCTTTGACCAGTGGCCGGTTGGCTCGTCGCTGTTACATCATAGACGTATATACATTTACCATGTATCTTGATCAAGCAGCGGGGGTTGTTTGGAAGTTATTTGCAAGAAAGTATTTATCTCTTGATAAGTCGATAAGAGACGGTATGTATCTTTCTACCTTCCGCTCCCTCTTTAATATTCTGGGAGTGGCAAAGGGCTAGTAAAATGTTTCCACATTCCGCTTTCTGAAAATATATCTTATATTCCTAAATTTATTTTTCATTTTCCTAAATATATTTCCCATTTTCCTAAATTTATTTTTCATTTTCCTAAATATATTTCTCATTTTCCTGAATATATTTCTTATTTTCCTGAATATATTTCTCATTTTCCTAAAAAATTGGTTTAATTTATTTTTCATTTACGTAAATATATTTCTTTTTTTCCTAAATATATTTCTCGTTTTCCTAAATTTATTTTTCATTTTTCTAAATATATAACAAAGGAGGGGATCTCCAACAACACCATATTGTAGCACCCACAGCAAAACCCCAAAAAATCTCAATGCAAAAACACAAATCAGACAAACACAGAAAGAGACGCATAAGGGACAAGGATCGTCAACATACAACACAGAAACATCAAACACAAAGGACTACACATAAACCAACGAGACCAATGGGCAACCGGTGCCGACTTATGGCGGACATCTGCCACGGAAATAGCAGAAGGTGTTGTTATCCTTGATTACGTGCGCAAACCCTCCCACTTTTCCAATTACCCAGAGGTCTCGAAGAACGTACAATTGTGGTGTAAAACAACCTTCTCACTGTCAGATGACCACATACAAACAAGACCGCAAAACGCAGGGGCCCAAGAAACACAGATGAATATGTAAATGTATATAAAAAGAGGGCGTACGTAATACAATCCGTGCTCTGCCGCCGCGAGCTCAAGTATGTTATCACCCGAGGAGTCCAACTGACATTCAGAGAGGACAGGTAGTCGGGACCCTGTCTTCTCTAAAGAGGTTTGGACAGGGCCCGTCATGGAGTCCCGTCGTCACAGTCAGTCAGAGTGCGAGTTTTAAGAATGCGCTTGTACAAGACTGTAGATTGGTCAAGTACTCTGACTGTTACGATATGACTCCATGACTAGCCCTGTCAAAGCTCTTCAAAGAAGACAGAACCCAGACCACCTGTCTTCTCGGAATCTCAGTCGGTCTTCTCGGGTGATAACATACATGAGCTCGATACAGCCGCCAGAGCACAGTGTGTATTTCGCATGCCTTCTGGTTTTTTTTTTTATCTTTTACATATCAATCTTCATTATATTTTTATCAAATTAGCTATGTCTCTATGTATAATTACAGAGAAAACTATCCTAAAACTGAATAGTCTAAGGCATCAATCTTACTGGAACAAATATGTAGCAATTCAGTGCACGAAAACCTGTCTTTGTTTTGTTTTTGAAATATTTTTGATAGTCTGAAAAGATGTAAAAACTGTTAAATTCCATTCGTTAGATCGGCCAGTTAAAGATTCAAGCGTTTTGTTTCCGGAAAATACCCGTTGGAGTACATTAAACCTAGGTCTTTAATCATCCATGAATGGATCTAAATATTAATGATGTTGGTAGGGGAACCTTTAAGTGGCTCAATAATCCAAGAATTCTTTGTCAGAGAAAAAAAATCTAGATCTCTTTATTTGACACTTATGTTTTATGATTTACATTTGTAATCAATATCACATATTCTCGTTCATTTGATTGACTAATGGTCCTCTGAATATACATGCGTAATCCAATTCCGAGATCTTTCGCTTAACGATGAATTTTGATAGATAAAAACATCATATAGGGATAATAATTCCACATTGAAAAAATTCTTGTGATTATGTTCGCCATGATATAATACAATATCATGACTTTTTCTTTAAAGATAATGCTTTCAAAGAGTGAAATAGCTGAACTGTTCCCGAAAAGTACATTTTGTGACCATCCACCCAAAATAAAAATCTTAAAAATGAACCAAGTACTACCCTTATTTGTCATCAAAGTGATAAGTAGTCTTTGTTAGAAGTTATTTTCTTTTACATATTTCCCAAAGACAAACTCTGTAATTATAAAAAAAAGTATATGTTTTCGTTCATCCTGATTCAAAATACTTGGTTGTCATAGTAACGATGTAAATAAAAAGGCGGGGGGTAGGTTTCTCAATTATGTTTAAAGAAGGGGCAAATCTGAAATAAGTAACACTGAAGATGAAATTTCTAGATAAAGTTATATTTCAAAACGCGTTAACATTGTAAAATACGCGGTTTTTCAATGCACAACGAAGGTGGTTACAAATCGCCGGGTGCCGGAGATACGGAAAAAAGAATAAGAGAAATAGAAAAAAAGTAAACGGATGCGTTTTTAAACTTTTTCACGTTCAAGGTCAATAAGTGGACGTCACTCGCCTCCCTTGTTCTCGATCATACGTGGACTTATCTGTGAAATGGAGATATCTTTGTACAAAGCAGGCAAAGCAGGGTAAAATCTAAAATTCACTCGCTCCAAATTTTTAAATAGGAAAACTTCATTCGATAACATCTCGCTGCAAAGTACAAAAGTTGAGAAAACTGAAGAAAAATTCTTTTCATAAAATTAAAAAAAAATCGAGAAACAAAACTTACGATACCTTATCTATGATATCGCGAAATTCTCAAAGAAATATCCTGTTTGATCATTGACTTCAATTTACCTACTTCATTTTGTTCCAAAGCAACAAGCGGTTGAACTTCCGATGATGACGTTATAAAGACAATACGTTTACGGCGGTAGCCAGTGTGTATCACTTACGGGATACCTTTGTTTATATAGATTTAACAATGCATTTTACTATATATTTATTACACTCAGATTGTTGATGGTAAGTTTCCGGTACCATCGATATCAAACTTGTCGAAATCCGTTGAGACACACGCGAATTAGAGGGGTTTGAAGACCGAAACCGCATTTGGTACTATTCGATCCAGTATTGACGCCGGGAATTTGATGACGTCAAACGATTATTCTGCCTCCTTAAGTGTCTTTATTTATGACATCATTTGTTTTCTACTATTTTGGATACCTATCATTCCATCTTTATATTATAAATATCCTTCAAACTTAAAGGGATAGTCAACCATGACAAGACTCAGCACCTGAGATAGGTCAAAAATTCTCTATCAATGTTGCGTACGTTAGGTTTAAGAAGAATTCTTTATGAAAAGCTCCAATGATTCATTCAATATCAATATTTCAACTAACAGTTTTGAAATTTTGGACGATTCAAGAAAATTACATGTGTTTTATACATGTTTCGGATTTTAGATCTTGCGTCGCATAGTTGCGGTATTTTAATGAAAAGGAAGACTGCATATTGATCAAAGGAGGGAATCTCCAACATCACCAGGTTGTAGCACCCACAGCAAAACCCAAAAACACCCAATGCAAATACACAAAGCAGACAAGCACAAAGAGAGCGCGTAAGGGACAAGGAACGTCAATGCACAACACAGAAACATCAAACACAAAGGACTACACATAAACCAACGAGATCAATGGGCAACCGGTGCCGACTTAGGACGGCCTCTGCCACGGAAATAGCAGAAGGTATGGTTATCCTGGATTACATGCGCACAACCCTCCCACTTTTCCGATTACCCAGAGGTCTCGAAGAACGTACAATTGTGGTGTAAAACAACCTTCTCACTGTCAGATGACCACACACAAACAAGACCGCAAAACGCAGGGGCCCAAGAAACACAGATGAATATGTAAATGGATATAAAAACAGGGCGAACGTAATACAATCCGTGCTCTGCCGCCGCGAGCTCATGTATGTTATCACCCGAGGAGTCCGACTGACATTCAGAGAGGACAGGTGGTCGGGGCCCTGTCATCTCTAAAGAGATTTGGACAGGGCCCGTCATGGAGTCCCGTCGTCACAGTCAGTCAGAGTGCAAGTTTTAAGAATGCGCTTGTACAAGACTGTAGATTGCTCAAGTTCCAAGCCTAGTGTCCGTCTGGTGACATTAGGATCATATCCACGGTATAAAAGGCGTTTGATGATTCTGACGCATTTTCGATAGTGATGTTGTCTATCTTTGATCCTTCTAATCTTGTAAATAATGTTACCATAAAATGCAGGTTGTGAAATACCCAAAGTAATATACTCTGTTGCCTGTATAGGTCCGAATTTTTAGAAGAAGTTGACAATAATTTTTGTAAAATTTCCAGAAAGTCTTTACTAGTTTGTGAAAGCGAAAACCTTGTCCTAAAAGTTTCTTGGTAATTTGTAAATTTCTACTTTGAAAATCCAAAACATCGATCAATACATGCTCTAGCATACCGGATGAGCTGTGAAATATAGATACCATAGGACGGTAATCTAGGAACATCACCGTCAAGCCAGGGAAAATTTACTATGTTAAATCCAAAATCATCTCTTTTGTCATAATTGATATGCATCATGCAAGATTAGACGTACAACCCAATATAGGTTAAGGTCACTTTTAAGGTGAAGGTTTAAAAAGGCTAAAACAAGCATTTTAATTGAAAAAAGAACAGAAATAATACCACATTCAGTTTCCATATGCGCTTTTTAATTCATTGTTTGATTCAAGAAGTCGGCATGTTCTTTCATATATGATGATGGTTTTATCTAGGCGTCTTTCAGATAAGCTTCTCAGTCAAGTATGCGTTTGTGACCGACTAACATCGTCACTGAGGAAGTTCTACGGTCGATATGGGGAACTCGTCATACACTATGATGTCCCACTATCCGTCATGATTGATGATATTCTGTCATAGACCAGATATTTTATATCTTCCAAAATGATGAAGTAACCGGACGTGACAATTCTACTGAATTGAAGCGGCGGGTGTTGTATGCTAGCAGGAGATGCTGACTCTCCCAGGGCACCTGGTGTCACTTCCATTTCGGGAGCTCGCTTCTTTTCATGTGGTGGAGGTGTTTGATTGTATGCTTTGGTTCCTGTTTTATCCCGATTGTGTATGCCTTCGGTTTGTGAGTTTCTGAATTATCGATTTTGTACTGTATATTGGGATATGTTCATTGTCCATATTTGTCATTGTAGGGCTAATGAAATGTGTTTAGAGACAACATCCAATGAAACTCAGGTTCACTTTCAAGGTCAAAGTTAATATTTCATTTTTTGGGTATGATAAGCGACATACGTCATACTTGATCTTTAACAGTGCTATTTTATTAGGAGGGTGGTTTCATACGTGTTTTCTTCGATAAATATATGGATTTTTTTAATTACAGATTCACTAAAAAAAAAAACAATATAATTAATATGAAAAATGGAAAGCATGTAAAACGTATGAAAACGATTGAATAAAAGGGGTCTCTGGCAAATTTCTAGCTTGGAAAACCTAATTTGTATGCCATATTAGGTCATTGACTGGAAAAACATATGCATTTGTACACATTAAACTTAAACTCTATCTGTAAACATCTTGTTGGTATTTTGTTCCACTTTAATTTGAAATTTGTTTTGACCTGCCAATCATAGAAACTTAACAAACTACTAATATGATACTGTCCTGCTTAACTACATCCTGAGTGATGTCATCAATGAGTCATAAGTGACATCACACATTTCAAATCCGTCTGATACACACATATGCGAGCACATGGAGTTTGAGATTTGTTAGGCTATGTTCAAATTTTGTTTGAATACAGGCGCATATATACAGGATATCAAATTTAACTAATTTTAAAGACTGATTTTTTACCATAGGACACAATATCAAGGACTACGTATGGATGAATTGTGCTCCGTCTGACAGGAAAGTATCGTAACTAGTGAGTTTCTTTGCCACTGTATAATAATGCATGAATTTTTAAAGAAATATCTTAAAGGACTCATTTCGTTTTAAGTGATATAGTTTGTTAAAATGTAAAAATTATGTTTTAAATTACCAATACCCCCAACCCCATGTTTTTGAAATAAATGAATTCAATTAATTCAAGTATAATTACTTATATTTTTCCGGTGAACTTCTGTAATCATTCAAAACCATGAGTGAGGTATCAACAAATTCAATCCTCATGTCTACTCCATCTTTGATTTATCGGGGTCAAAATACATATTGCAGTATCACATAAGTATTTTGTCAGTATTTTTTCATGTGAAAGTTGATACTATATCACATAATTTAGTATTATGTTAGAGTATCCCGTTTACCCATTTACCTTTTTGTGTTGGTCTTTCTGAATCTTTTCTTGAGTATAAACTTTTTCTCTATCTTTACTTTGTTTGTTTCGGTGTCTTGCTGAAACTAAAAGAGCCTTGTTGGATATATCCTCCTTTCTTGTTATTTGTGTTTCCATGTGGGTGTTTCTACAGTGTGAACTTTGTTTGTGTTATCATTTTCAAGCATGTTAATGAATCATGATTCAGCATTAGTCATCTTGTTAATCATAAAAAGGTTCATTTCAGTCTTATACTTCTTTCCTTTTAAGTACTTAAATTGTAAAGGGTCAAGTTTAGTATCATAGTAATGATAAATACTGAGAGATACGCAAGCACTCGTGATAATGAAAATTGTAAATGAGACATTATATCTCCTTTTATCTTTCAAGAGCACTTATATATGTTATTAAGCTGTATAAATCTTATCATTATTCAGTATAGCTTGTATTCTGTTTTACACAGTCTACTTAAATAAGATAATACAATGAAATGACGTCATACCTGCAAGATGAAATCAAGTTTACTCTGTATTTCCATTCACCGATAAAGAGGGCGCCAACCCTCACCCAACATTAATGTTATGTAGATCGTAAGATAAATTGCAAATTTAACTATTTATATGAAAATTGATTTGGGTGAGGGCTGGCACCCTATTTATTTTCATAAATTTTCACCAGAATTGTGTCAATTTCTTAATATTGTTCAGCATTTTACGAATTTAAGCCGATTTTGAAGCCATATAATTCGGTATATTGCACGTAAATTAAAATATTTATTTGGTATTACAAACAACCACACATTTTACTTCCTTGATACGAAATAAAATCGAAATCCAAAACATTCTTAAATAAGGACCGAATTTCCATGTAACCGAACCTGCTCCTTTATCGGTCACAATACTTATACAGATGAAGCTTGTATTGAAAAAAAATTATCAAAACATGCCGTTGCCAGATACATAATAAAACATAGACCTTCAAAAATGTAATGTAATACCCACATCATGATGTTAAAAACGTACGATCGTAATAATCAAGGACAATTATTTGTGATTTGAAATCCCAGTTCAAGGTTTTGCACTTGAAATACAACAATGACAACTAGCAAGTTCACACCAGGTAAGGTGTCCTGACAACAAATGATTTTCTTGTGTGAATTGTCCTGGATTTTTCGTTTTTTTCCTGATTTTTGTGTTCGTTACGAGTGAAATCGGCAAAATTATATATTTTTTAGACAATTAACAGACATGTAGACCATCGTTAGATACGTATCTTTGCATAAACTTTGTAAATACATTAAGACTGAATCAATGTTTAGAGTTGTCTGCTTTTCATTAAATTATGTCTTAGAGATTTCAATTTCTTTTATAAATATTCATGTTCTCGTTCTTTAAACAGACTAGGTTTAAATATATTTACATGAATAATTTGTGCCAGTTCAACAGTGCTAATAAGATTTTTTTCTAGAGCAATAAAACGGCAATTCAAAGCAGAAAACCAAAATGTAAAAAAGTTAGATGTCCTGACTATTTGTGTTTTGTCCTGGATTTTTTTTTGTGCTTGCTGCCCTGTTTTTTGTATATTTTTTCAACGATCTAATAGAGTTTAACTAGATTTTAGGGGATATTGTCATGACAGTAGCTACACTGTCATATCAAACCTTATTTTGCAACCCTTGTTTGTTACAAAAATCATTGTATATTAGTTTTGATTTCTGTATTCAGATGAAATATGTCCTTATTTGAAAGGCTTCATGTGTAAATATTATTGATTATGAGTGTATAGTCTACTAAGTGATGTATATTTTCGTTGGAACGTTACCTCAGAATAAAAAAATGTTTTCTATTCATACATTTTAGATTAAAGATACTAATACATGTATGAATTAGGTTAATAGTGGGACTCGTGCTCACACATTCCGGATAAACACACCATTTGTTATAATTAATGCAGTAGATGGCTGTCCGAAGTTGCCAGGAGCGTAGCAAGAGCAGTGTTCAAACACAGGCTGCAGACACAATACGACCTCCATTACTCCCTTTTTATTAGTCCCCTACCGGCAACGCCGAAGGGGACTCTTAGTTTCCTCTCGGTCGGTATGACTGTCTGTCTGTCTGTCTGTCTGTCTGTCTGTCTGTCTGTCTGTCTGTCCGTCTGTCTGTCCCATTTTCAGGTTTTCGGACTTTTTTTTTTCTCACTGTTGTTGCATATATCAAGGTTATTATTGGTATGTGGATATATCTCAATGTGATACAGATCAACATTGAGTTTGATTAACTTATCTTTACAAGAGTTATGGCCCTTGGACTTACATGTAGCAAATTTTATCAAAGTTTGTTTTTCAGACCTTTTTCGCTGTTGTTGCATATATTGAGCTCATTTTAAGTCCCCTACCGGCAACGCCGAAGGAGACTCTTAGTTTCCTCTCGGACATTGGTTTTGATTAACTTATTTTTACAAGAGTTATGGCCCTAAGACTTTGGTTTTGATTAACTTTGATTAACCTCTCGGACATTGGTTTTGATTAACTTATTTTTACAAGAGTTATGGCCCTTGGACTTAGCAAATTTTATCAAAGTTTGTATTTCATACCTTTTTCGCTGTTGTTGCATATATTGAGCTCATTTTAAGTCCCCTACCGGCAACGCCGAAGGAGACTCTTAGTTTCCTCTCGGACTGTCTGTCCCTCCGTCTGTCCGTCTGTCCGTCTGTCCGAATATCAGTTTTCCATACTTTTTTTCTGTAACGGATGGACGTTTACATTTATACCACTTGGTGAGTGTCACTGCTGGTGGACCAGGAGTCCCCGAGGGCACATGTAGCCAAGTTCGATCAATTTCGGTTGATCGTTTCTTCAACGCAATCTAAATTTCTGTTATCAAAATTTCTTGAAATTTCTAAAAAGTGGGTCCTGTAGCATCATATCCCACCAATCCTGCTACGTCTTTCGGTACCCTTTTTCGACATAGTAACTTTCATACTTTTTGGCATATTACATTGTTTAGATTTAGGATTTAGGATCACTGATGAGGGTTAAGTACCCGAAACGTGCATGTCTGGTCCACGTTGCCAATTTATTTGTTCTTAAATGATGCTATTCAATTTGAAGACGTTTACATTTATACCACTTGGTGAGTGTCACTGCTGGTGGACCAGGAGTCCCCGAGGGCACATGTAGCCAAGTTCGATCAATTTCGGTTGATCGTTTCTTCAACGCAATCTAAATTTCTGTTATCAAAATTTCTTGAAATTTCTAAAAAGTGGGTCCTGTAGCATCATATCCCACCAATCCTGCTACGTCTTTCGGTACCCTTTTTCGACATAGTAACTTTCATACTTTTTGGCATATTACATTGTTTAGATTTAGGATTTAGGATCACTGATGAGGGTTAAGTACCCGAAACGTGCATGTCTGGTCCACGTTGCCAATTTATTTGTTCTTAAATGATGCTATTCAATTTGAAGACGTTTACATTTATACCACTTGGTGAGTGTCACTGCTGGTGGACCAGGAGTCCCCGAGGGCACATGTAGCCAAGTTCGATCAATTTCGGTTGATCGTTTCTTCAACGCAATCTAAATTTCTGTTATCAAAATTTCTTGAAATTTCTAAAAAGTGGGTCCTGTAGCATCATATCCCACCTAATCCTGCTACGTCTTTAGGTACCCTTTTTCGACATAGTAACTTTCATACTTTTTGGCATATTACATTGTTAAGATTTAGGATTTAGGATCACTGATGAGGGTTAAGTACCCGACACGTGCATGTCTGGTCCACGTTGCCAATTTATTTGTTCTTAAATGATGCTATTCAATTTGAAGACGTTTACATTTATACCACTTGGTGAGTGTCACTGCTGGTGGACCAGGAGTCCCCGAGGGCACATGTAGCCAAGTTCGATCAATTTCGGTCGATCGTTTCTTCAACGCAATCTAAATTTCTGTTATCAAAATTTCTTGAAATTTCTAAAAAGTGGGTCCTGTAGCATCATATCCCACCAATCCTGCTACGTCTTTCGGTACCCTTTTTCGACATAGTAACTTTCATACTTTTTGGCATATTACATTGTTATAGACTTTAGGATCACTGATGAGGGTTAAGTACCCGAAACGTGCATGTCTGGTCCACGTTGCCAATTTATTTGTTCTTAAATGATGCTATTCAATTTGAAGACGTTTACATTTATACCACTTGGTGAGTGTCACTGCTGGTGGACCAGGAGTCCCCGAGGGCACATGTAGCCAAGTTCGATCAATTTCGGTCGATCGTTTCTTCAACGCAATCTAAATTTCTGTTATCAAAATTTCTTGAAATTTCTAAAAAGTGGGTCCTGTAGCATCATATCCCACCAATCCTGCTACGTCTTTCGGTACCCTTTTTCGACATAGTAACTTTCATACTTTTTGGCATATTACATTGTTAGATTTAGGATTTAGGATCACTGATGAGGGTTAAGTACCCGAAACGTGCATGTCTGGTCCACGTTGCCAATTTATTTGTTCTTAAATGATGCTATTCAATTTGAAGACGTTTACATTTATACACTTGGTGAGTGTCACTGCTGGTGGACCAGGAGTCCCCGAGGGCACATGTAGCCAAGTTCGATCAATTTCGGTTGATCGTTTCTTCAACGCAATCTAAATTTCTGTTATCAAAATTTCTTGAAATTTCTAAAAAGTGGGTCCTGTAGCATCATATCCCACCAATCCTGCTACGTCTTTCGGTACCCTTTTTCGACATAGTAACTTTCATACTTTTTGGCATATTACATTGTTTAGATTTAGGATTTAGGATCACTGATGAGGGTTAAGTACCCGAAACGTGCATGTCTGGTCCACGTTGCCAATTTATTTGTTCTTAAATGATGCTATTCAATTTGAAGACGTTTACATTTATACCACTTGGTGAGTGTCACTGCTGGTGGACCAGGAGTCCCCGAGGGCACATGTAGCCAAGTTCGATCAATTTCGGTTGATCGTTTCTTCAACGCAATCTAAATTTCTGTTATCAAAATTTCTTGAAATTTCTAAAAAGTGGGTCCTGTAGCATCATATCCCACCAATCCTGCTACGTCTTTCGGTACCCTTTTTCGACATAGTAACTTTCATACTTTTTGGCATATTACATTGTTTAGATTTAGGATTTAGGATCACTGATGAGGGTTAAGTACCCGAAACGTGCATGTCTGGTCCACGTTGCCAATTTATTTGTTCTTAAATGATGCTATTCAATTTGAAGACGTTTACATTTATACCACTTGGTGAGTGTCACTGCTGGTGGACCAGGAGTCCCCGAGGGCACATGTAGCCAAGTTCGATCAATTTCGGTTGATCGTTTCTTCAACGCAATCTAAATTTCTGTTATCAAAATTTCTTGAAATTTCTAAAAAGTGGGTCCTGTAGCATCATATCCCACCAATCCTGCTACGTCTTTCGGTACCCTTTTTCGACATAGTAACTTTCATACTTTTGGCATATTACATTGTTTAGATTTAGGATTTAGGATCACTGATGAGGGTTAAGTACCCGAAACGTGCATGTCTGGTCCACGTTGCCAATTTATTTGTTCTTAATGATGCTATTCAATTTGAAGACGTTTACATTTATACCACTTGGTGAGTGTCACTGCTGGTGGACCAGGAGTCCCCGAGGGCACATGTAGCCAAGTTCGATCAATTGCGGTTGATCGTTTCTTCAACGCAATCTAAATTTCTGTTATCAAAATTTTCTTGAAATTTCTAAAAAGTGGGTCCTGTAGCATCATATCCCACCAATCTGCTACGTCTTTCGGTACCCTTTTTCGACATAGTAACTTTCATACTTTTTGGCATATGACATTGTTTAGATTTAGGATTTAGGATCACTGATGAGGGTTAAGTACCCGAAACGTGCATGTCTGGTCCACGTTGCCAATTTATTTGTTCTTAAATGATGCTATTCAATTTGAAGACGTTTACATTTATACCACTTGGTGAGTGTCACTGCTGGTGGACCAGGAGTCCCCGAGGGTACATGTAACCAAGTTCGATCAATTTCGGTTGATCGTTTCTTCAACGCAATCTAAATTTCTGTTATCAAAATTTCTTGAAATTTCTAAAAAGTGGGTCCTGTAGCATCATATCCCACCAATCCTGCTACGTCTTTCGGTACCCTTTTTCGACATAGTAACTTTCATACTTTTTGGCATATGACATTGTTTAGATTTAGGATTTAGGATCACTGATGAGGGTTAAGTACCCGAAACGTGCATGTCTGGTCACGTTGCCAATTTATTTGTTCTTAAATGATGCTATTCAATTTGAAGACGTTTACATTTATACCACTTGGTGAGTGTCACTGCTGGTGGACCAGGAGTCCCCGAGGGCACATGTAGCCAAGTTCGATCAATTTCGGTTGATCGTTTCTTCAACGCAATCTAAATTTCTGTTATCAAAATTTCTTGAAATTTCTAAAAAGTGGGTCCTGTAGCATCATATCCCACCAATCCTGCTACGTCTTTCGGTACCCTTTTTCGACATAGTAACTTTCATACTTTTTGGCATATGACATGTTTAGATTAGGATTTAGGATCACTGATGAGGGTTAAGTACCCGAAACGTGCATGTCTGGTCCACGTTGCCAATTTATTTGTTCTTAAATGATGCTATTCAATTTGAAGACGTTTACATTATACCACTTGGTGAGTGTCACT
The DNA here is from genome assembly GCA_033119305.1 of Pinctada imbricata. NCBI lineage: Eukaryota > Metazoa > Mollusca > Bivalvia > Pterioida > Pteriidae > Pinctada > Pinctada imbricata. Next base: position 40,910,795 of record VSWD01000013.1, read on the forward strand.
GCTGGTGGACCAGGAGTCCCCGAGGGCACATGTAGCCAAGTTCGATCAATTTCGGTTGATCGTTTCTTCAACGCAATCTAAATTTCTGTTATCAAAATTTCTTGAAATTTCTAAAAAGTGGGTCCTGTAGCATCATATCCCACTAATCCTGCTACGTCTTTCGGTACCCTTTTCGACATAGTAACTTTCATACTTTTTGGCATATTACATTGTTTAGATTTAGGATTTAGGATCACTGATGAGGGTTAAGTACCCGAAACGTGCAGTCTGGTCCACGTTGCCAATTTATTTGTTCTTAAATGATGCTATTCAATTGAAGACGTTACATTTATACCAC
>VSWD01000013.1:40911631-40943523 GCA_033119305.1 Pinctada imbricata
ATCTGTGTTGCTGATGTCCCTACGTTTTGCGGTCTTGTTTGTGTGAGGTCATCTAACATTGAGGAGGTTGTTTTACACCACAATTGTACGTTCTTCGAAACCTCTGGGTAATTGGAATAGTGAGAGGGTTGTGCGCACGTAATCCAGGATAACCACACCATTTGCTGCTTGCGTGGTAAATGGCCGTCGAATGTCGGCAACGGTTGCCAATTGGTCTCGTCGGTTTAAATTTATTTGTAGTCTTTTGTATTTGATGTTTACATGTCGTACATGTATGTCTCTTCTCCGTCTCATAGTATGTTCGTCTTTTGTGTTTTTGCATCGGGTGTTTTGCTAATGATGCTGCAACAGGGTCTTGTTTTAGATCCCCTCCCTTCTCTTATGCAATCAGGAGACGATGACTATCCTTGGGCACCAGGTCTCACTTCGGAATGTTGTGCATTCCGGGGTTCGCAACCTTTCCGATGGGATTTCTGGCGATTTGGCCTTGCCTTCTCGACTTTGATACTGAATAACTGTTCTTTGATGTTTTCTGTTATGTTTGCTCAAAATGTTGGGAACACTTTCATTGCTTTTGATATAAGTAAATGGTATAAGAGTACAGAGCGAGAAATTTAGAAACTCTTTAAGCTTCCCCTTTAATACTACTTAATTAGGTATTATCACTTTAGTTTACATCTGTTTTTTTTTTCGTTTATAGTGAAAAAATGCTCCGTTGTTTACACTTTTTGGGATTGGTGTATTTTTTTGTTTCATATATTTTTCATGATGCTGTATGCCTAGTGAGGGTTGGGGAGTTGACTTTCATTTTCTTATATTTGCACTATTAGTATTTTGGCGTCCTCTTTGGTCCTTTGTGTTTGTTTTTTCTTGTCCCTTTGGTGTATGGTGCTCTTTGTGCTTGTCCACTCTGTCTTCATATTCCGATGTTTTGAATCTTTCGCTACGGGTGCGTTCAACCGAAAACTCTGGAGATCCATCCTTTTTTCTTTATGTGTTCAGGAAAAGTTACAACATCAACTCAAATATATACAAAAGAGCCAGCCTATAAATAAGCTGCAAATTTATCTGTCCATGCTGCACATTTACCTATTTTTAAATGATGTTATTGAATTTGTAGACGTTTAACATTTATACCACTTGGTGAGTGTCACTGCATGAGCCCCCGAGGGCATATGTAGCCAAGTTCGATCAACTTCGGTTAATCGTTTCTTCAACGAATTCAAAAATTTCTGTTCTCAAAATATCTTGAAATTTCTAAAACGTGGATCCTGTAGCATCATATCTCACCTACGTCATTTGGTACATCTTCGACATAATAACTTTCACATTCTTTGGCCATATAAAATCGTTTAGATTGAGGATCACGGATGAGGATTAAGTAACCGAAACGTGCATGTCTGATCTATGCTGCAAATTTATCCGTTATGCTGTTAAACTTGAAGACGTTTAAGGGGATATGTTTTAGTTTTAGAATTATACTACCAGGGAATCGAAAAAGTATATAATTCATGGCAGTGCAGAAATAATGAAAAATATGCGAATGCTATCCAAGAAGACTAACAGTCAACCCATGTGATTTAGTGACGATTGAAGTAAAGAGCTTTCTGATAGACTGCTTCTTCAATCAGAGAAAAAATAGTTAGTACCTTTTGTACAAGTAGTTTCGTTGAATTCTCTCCATCCTTTACAGCAAATGGGTATTTGCCTCAGCTTAGATACAACTCCCTTCTCCGAATCAAACCTTATTCTGAAATATACACGAGGAAAGTAATGTACGGTATATGATTAATAAATAACATATTATGAACCTGTACAGAATTTATGGTTTTCATTGAAAAAATTCTTCTACTGTAATTTACGCGGCTACGTTAAGGTGCTCCACGCTGACATCGCACTGAAGATATTCCATTTTTACAGTGCCTGGCATTCAACCCTCAATTACAGCTTAAACGTTCGTCCTTTAGTTCAAAGCTGTACTTTATTTTATATTTGGTAGGTGTCTGGTTGCTAAGAAAACAAATTCACCAGGGGGATTCCCCTGTGTCACGTGACAGCCTTAAATATAACTCTAAAGTGTTGTTCTGGTTTTAAATTGAATTTTGCAAGTTGTAAAATTTTATTAAATGTCGCGAAGTACTAAAGGAAGCCTTAGATAACTATACCAAACGATGGTGTAAATCGGAAGGAGTCGAATCGCATTCTCTGAATGACCTCATTTTGGACATAACTGACATTCGAATAGACAACTTCCACAAAAATCCTCATCTTTTTGAAAATCCAAGTTCTAAATCTGAAAGATATTTTAAATCCAAATTGCGTAATTTACATGAAAAATTTGTCTTCGTTCCTGCAGATAAAGCAGCCAACAACACCATAATCATATGAAAACTTTACTATATATCAACTTTAGTTTCGGAACTTTCGTCTACAAATACTTATATTAAAAGCAATGAAAGTGTCCCTAACATTTTGAGCAAACATAACAGTGAAATTTCTTCATTCAACATCCCTATTTCTAAATTGGATCTTCCTACAATATACTGCATACCAAAACTGCACAAATCTCCTTACAAATTTAGATACATTGCTAATTCTAGCAACTGCTCAACTACAAGTTTGTCTAGACATCTGACGTCAGCCCTCACGGCGGTAAAGGAACACGTTGCAAAATATTGTGAAACTGTTCTTAACAGGAATGATGTAAATTTATTTTGGTCTATAAAAAATTCCGGGGATGTGATTGACAAAATGAAATCTAGAAATTTTCAAGCCAATACGATTTCTTCATACGATTTTTCAAATATGTACACCACGCTTCCTCACGACAAAATCAATGATCAATTGTCCAAACTCATTAAATGGTGCTATAATCGAGAGGGGAAAACTTATATTTGTACATCTGAATCAAAGGGTTTCTTTTCCGCTACAGAATACAAATCATACAAATCATGGACATGTAGCGACCTGTGTAGTGCCTTGTCCTTCCTCTTGGACAACATTTATGTAAGATTTGGTGAGAATCTCTACAAGCAGGTTGTAGGGATTCCTATGGGTACAAATTGTGCGCCACTTGATGCAGATTTATTTTTATACACATATGAAAAAGAATTTATTCAAAATCTTCGAAAGCAAAGAAAACATGATGATGTGAAATGCTTCATTGGTACTTCTAGGTATCTGGATGATATTCTTACTATCGATAATCCTGTTTTTGAAAAGTATAAAGATGTCATTTATCCACAAGAATTGACTCTAAACAAGGCAAACTTTACAGACACAGAAACACCATTTTTGGACCTAAATATCAAAATCGTCAATGGGGAAATTCATACAAGTGTATATGACAAACGAGATGATTTTGGATTCAACATAGTAAATTTCCCCTGGCTTGACGGTGATGTCCCTAGATTACCGTCATACGGTATCTACATTTCACAGCTCATCCGGTATGCTAGAGCATGTACTGATGTTTTAAATTTTCATAACAGAAATCTACAAATTACAAAGAAACTTTTAGGTCAAGGTTTTCGCTTTCACAAACTAGTAAAGACTTTCTGAAAATTTTACAAAAATTATGATCAACTTCTTTTGAAATTCGGACCCATACAAGCAACGGAGTATATTACTTTAGGTATTTCACAACCTGCATTTTATGGTGACATAATTAACAAAATAAGAAGGATCAAAGGTAGACAGCATATGAATCGAAAATGCGTCAGAGTAATCAAACGCCTTTTATACCGTGGATATGATCCTAATGTCACCAGACGGACACTAAGCTTGGTACTTGACCAATATACAGTCTTGTACGAGCGCATTCTTAAGACTTGCACTCTGACTGACTGTGACGACGAGACTCCATGACGGGCCCTGTCCAAACCTCCTTAGAGAAGACAGGACCCCGACCACCTGTCCTCTCTGAATGTCAGTCGGACTCCTCGGGTGATAACATATATGAGCTCGCTACAGCCGGCAGAGCACGGACTGTATTACGCACGTCCTCTTTTTATGTCCATTTACATATTCATCTGTGTTGTTTGGACCCCTGTGTTTTACGGTCTTGTTTGTGTGTGGTCATCTAACAGTGAGGAGGTTGTTTTACACCATAATTGTGCGTTCTTCGAGACCTCTGGGAAATCGGAAGAGTGGGAGGGTTGTGTGCACGTAATCCAGGATAACCACACCGTCTGCTATTTACGTGGCAGATGGCCGTCCTAAGTCGACACCGTTTGCCCATTGGTCTCGTTGGTTTATTTGTAGTCTTTTATGTTTCATGTTTCTATGTTGTGAGTTGGTGTTCCTTGTCCGTTTTGCGTCTCTTTCTGTGGGTATCTGTTCTGTGTTTTTTGCATGGGTGTTTTGGGATTTTGCTGTGGGTGCTGTAACCTAGTGTTGTTGGAGATCCCCTCCTTTCTTGTAAATAAGGAAAAAATAATATAGATGTTATATCGTTTTCTTCAGTAAATCCTGTAGATTTAGAAATGTCCTGGGCATTGTGACACTTAAAACGATTACAAGGAGAAAAGATACCGAGAAGGAAAACAAGTGGTAAAAACACTGCAAAACTCGACTTTACATCCACATTTTGCAAAACTACTACAATTTCCACTAAATGCCAAGCAAAATCCTGGTAAATTAAAGTGTCCTCTATAAATTCTGTATAGAAATATCGAAATTGTACAAGGGTAGGCACCTGCAATTTACATTTTTTTTACAACTACCCTATATATCAGTCTATTTTCACATTGGACCTAAACGCACAGGTGATTTGGGTTACGTCATAGAAATTAGCGGAAAGCATTAGTTTACATGCAACATATACGTGTGTATATATAAAGTACCGAAACATAATAACACGGGTTTTTACATATCTCAAATGAATATATGATACAATGTAAAGTGTTTTTTTTTTATTTTAGTATTATTTTTACAACGATGAGAATGTAATATACAGTATTAAGAAGGCACGAAGGGGGGGGGGGGGGGTGAGGAGGGTTAGCTTCGTCCGGGCTAGAAATTCATCTTCATGTTATTTATATCATATTATATTTTCATTACCGACTGTCATCTTGTACCTGTTCACTCCTGCTTGATAACATTGCATTGATTGTTCAATATTTGTTTATGTTTATAATGTTGATAAAGCCAAATTATGCTTCTATTATATTCCATGGAAATGTTGAACGTCTTCATATACTGAGTTTGAATATACTTTTTTTTAAATGAAAAAATGTCTAATAGACAGTTATTATTTAAGGGTATTCTGAAATTCTGACTTACAAGAAAGATAACTCCGATTAGCATTATAAAGTACTATAAATATTTTTATGTCATTTTACACAAATGTATATACATGTACGGCAAGTTTTCGATTTCTTCGCTGAGTAGCGGAAGGGCACTTCTTTGATGTTAATTCAATCAATTGGTACTATATCAAATGTATTGTATACCAAATATGATGGAAACTTATCCAACAATAAAAGTTGGCCATAGTTGTCAGTGGAAAATGTCTGCATTAGTCGATTTACGAAGTACTCAGAACTTTTTTCCCAATGGTAACATCATCAAGTGTTACTACGTTTCACTTCTACAAACAACAAGATGAAACTGATTTAAATCTAAAGGATATCTATCCTGAAACTGAATAAACAAGATATTCCCTTAAGTGACAAATATATTGAGGTCATCGACTATTACGACCATGTCGGTGCTTGTGGTTGATCACTGCACAATTTATGAACTATGATATTCATATTTATATAGAAAATCCTTTAGTATATTGCTTCTATTTTTTCCTTTTGATAACGTCCTTATATATCATATTTCCTCAATAAAACGGTGAATATTATGTCGAAACTCATTTAGCTTTAAACATATGAGAGGTGTCGTTTATTCATCTCCTTCAGATCAATTATTATTCAATTCTTGCCCCCTTCTTCTCTGGCTGCATATATTACGATTGTTTTGGGAAGGATGTAAATGTATAGCCAATCGACAGTCATATTTTGTTCATGGTCGAATATATTGCAGTAATCGATTAATCGGTCTTAAAACAATACGCGTTTCTTGTAGCAACCAGACAGCTAACGAAAACATAGATCGATGTATCTGATCTTTCGATGTTGTTTTTTTACGTGTTTCGTCCTCCCCTTGTATTTGCTAAAATTATCGTTATTTGATTAATACATTCTACGGGTGTTTTCCGCAGTGGTCAGGACAAGATCTTTTTCCATATCCTTGTAACTACAACATTTTCCTTTCTGAAAGAACTAAGGTAAAACTGTTGTCCAATTCCTCTGCAAGAAAGCGGCTTGTAAGACACAAGTTGCTGCAAACGACACATCAGTCATGATTATCTTTTTTCACAGATTCTGTTATTAAAGCCGGGCTTCCACTGTCGCGAATGTAGAGGAGAATGAGCTATCGTGTCACATTCTTGTCTGTTCTCATCAAGTATTTCTTGGCGCGATAGGCACACGATAGCGCCGCGAATGCAACAAGAATATGCTACGCGTCCGCCGCTATAGTGAGGCGAGAGTGACAAGAATAGAGAAGAATGCAACACGAATGTGCCACGATAAATAGACACCGAGGAGAATTAGAGGCGAATACAGGAGATTGAGACACGACTTTAACCCGATAGCGCTGCGATGCAGGAGATTGAGACACGACTTTAACCCGATAGCGCTGCGATCATGACAAGAATGTGACAAGAGCAAAGTCAAAATCATTTCACATATCCAGAAACATCAATACCCTTTGTTGACTTTGACCTCTTTCCAGGTTGTTTTCTCTTGAAAGGCATTGTCAAAGTTTTCAAAATTTTGATCCGCACACTTTTACATCAACTCTGAGATAATTATTATTGTCACTGTCGTGTGTGTATGTAGTACTATCGTGGCAATATCGTGTCACTATCGTGTCAAGATCGTGGCTGAATCGCGTTGATTTTTTCATTCGCGTCACATTCTCGGCGCATTCGCATCACATTCGCGTCAGATTCTTTCTTGTCGGGGCTCTATCGTGGCTCTAACGTGGCTCATTCTCCTCCACCTTTGGAACAAGAATGCACGCGAATGTGAGGAGAACGCGCCGCGAATGGAGGAGAATGCCATCTAGAACTACTTCCGGCTTGAATCCCTGCGAGGATCAACCCTAGACATCAGGGGTACATTTGCAAACCAAGATTTCTGGTCTCCGGTAAATAACGCATTAGATAAATGGAAAATACTGGAAAAAAATTTATGAAAATAATAATTGCTGAAATATAAAGAGTTACTACCAAAACAACGGCAGATACCATCTGTAACTTTCATTATAACGCCGAACTCTTTGCGCCTCGCGAGATGTCATCCTGATCTGTCTTTGTTATTTGGCTTGGGTGGTTGCTATGCAAATTTCGAGTCTAACTTCGTTATTTGCAGGCTATTTCTTTATTTATACATCACAATTGTTATTTTAGAAAATTAGATTTAAATCTGAACTCAATACGATCTTCAATTTGCGTTTAAAATAATGCCCTAGCATTGCTGTTCAAATCTTGTTACCAAGGAAGACGTTGTTTTTGCGGGAATACTCGCTGAATATTTCGAAACGTAAACAGTGTCATTATGACGTCGGAATGTTTCCATTGTCTTGACGTAAAAGTAACAACAATGAAATTTCCCTCTAAAATTTTGCGTAGGAAAAATTGACCGCTGAATGCAAGGATATATTGATACGGCTTATATCTTTGAGTGCAAGTTGGGAGAATGCAAGGCGAATGCGCTGCGCATGTGCCGCGAGTGTGAGGCGAATAAGAATTCAGAGGCGAATGTTTTAAACAGTTTGAAGCATTCGCGTCGGTGCCGCGAACAAAGGAGAATGCAGGAGAACATGACACGATAGTGACACAATGAGACGAGAATGCCCGCGATTGAGAGGAGAATGCGCTACGATTAAACAAAATCACCTAATCGTAGCTCTATCGCCTCTGCATTCGCGACAGTGGAAGCCCGGCTTAACGAAATGACTCGGTAGCGGTAATTATGATTAATTGAACTTTCATTTATTTGAAAGAGAAAAGGGAGATCTTCAACAGAACCCGGATGTATACGTAGCACAACAACAACGTACCGAAACACACAAATGCGAAAAAAAAAACAAAAAAAAAAAAACAAGACTTGACAAGCTCAACAGGGATAGCAAAGAATATGGAATTATAAAATCTTACAAAATATATGTGGCATCCAAAGAATATTTCAGAAATGAAAAAAAAAATGAATACTAAGATGATTTTAAATTCCAGAAATGCATTCGGTGACATGTGCTTCCCTTTGATAATCGATTGTCAAAAATAGTATATATGAGATTCCGAATTTTGAGTGTAACAGGAAGATAAGCTTAACATCTATGTTTATATTGGACTTTAGAAGAGATTTTGGAAAGTATTGTCTTCATAAAGTCGTGATTTTGTCCTGTTGAACGTGGTAAAGTCCAAATATAAAATGTTAAAGCTGAGAGGTGATCAAAGTTGATATGTTTATAGAACTCGCTGTGACAATATATTTTAAGATCGCGTGATTCGAAGGAGTATAGGAATCATTCTGATTAAAACCAGCCCCCCTCCCCCTTCTCCTTCGTCGTCAGGGTCTTGAGTACATCTATTAAGGATCGTGTTCTGTTCACCTTTCGTTTAGCCAATCAAATAGCAACTTACATGTATACAATATCTAATTACGAAAATATTCATAACGCGTCCTTGAAAATGAAGTAGGACGAAACATAGGTGAGCTACTTATTTAAGAAATGACTGTCTTACTTTTGGTGTTCATGGGTGTATGATTCTGGTTGGACACGTGCAAATTCCGTGAATCGCGAAGCGATGTGTCCAACCAGAATTATACACCCATGAACACCAAAAGTAAGACAGTCATTACTTATATTTACATTTATTCTAAATATCTGTCATTTTTTTTTTTGCATGCACTTCGAATATTTTGCCTGTTTTAGTGTCACATGTATTTGAACGTTGGTAAATTCTCCCTACATGCAAAACTTGCACGTGAGCAACCCAAGTTATTGGAATATAATTCTAGTTGCCTATTGGGCGTTTAACATGGGGAATCTACTAGTAATGTAAATATTAACAGTTGTATATCTACATGTGTATGTATACTACTATTATACTATACTTAGATATAAGTTTGATGTGTAATTATATTCACACATTCAAATTTGATTAATCGCAGTCTATGTCAAATATTAAAAAAGCCCACAAAATCATATAAGGAAAATCTTCATTCAGGATCTTGACACATATGTAATAGACTACGCATATGTCTTTCAATCTAGCGTCACACACGTTATTAGTCATTTGAGATTGTTCGATTTTCCACGTTTAACATACAATTATGTCATGTAATATATAAAAATGAGATACACTTTTTATAAACATGAAAACGACCTCAAGTAATCAAGTTGTATTTTTTTCTGTCATGAGAATTATCATGTCATGAGAAGTAAACGTATACACGCCTTTTTCTATATGTTTCATAGTAATCCCACAATGCAGTAGAGGTCATTCAAGAAATAGCGCGCTCACTCTGACCTGAATAAAGGACATTTTTACATACTGTTTATGCAAATAATAATTTTCAAAACTTGCCGAAATGCTGTGTATCCCAGAACAAAAATGTCTATAAAATAAGAATTCAATATATGCAAGTAATACATGTACATAGATATTCAAATGGTAACTTATTTGAGACCATTTTACGGTAAAACTTCGTTATCGATAGTTTAATATCAACCCCTGCGATACCATATGTAACTTTAAGCCCTCGAAGATTCGATGAAACGGACATTCTGATTGGTTAATAAAATCTCATGAATATTCCATTCAAAAACTCATTGAACACGACCCTAAACGGGTGTACTCCAGACTCTGACGTCGAAGGAGAAGGGGGCTGGTTTTAATCAGACTGTATACACTGTGTATAGCCGACACCGGATATTGGTATTATTTGTCGGCGTATTGGTACTATTGAGGCGAGAGATATTAACAAATGAGGTGTGTGTGTCCCTTTCTAACATAGTTTTTTATTTGAATCTGGCAGCTCCTATCAAAAGCAATTGGATAATGCATTACTACAGAAAGTGATCATTGAAGTTATATGAGTAATATATGTCTAAGTAGAAGACTTTTTATCTTTTAAAAGCAAAATGCATCACCTAGTACCGTAAAATTTTCCATACTGAGAACTTCATTTGGATTTAAAGTCGCATATTGCACTTTTTTCTAGACTTTCAATATATCTATGTTTTACGATTTGATCACTGTATCATGATTTCATGGATCTGTAAAGATCTTACCAAGAACAACGTGTAATTTTCCCAAAAAGATACACGCCAGGTGTACGGCATTTTGCTGGACGAAAAAGAATTTATTGTACGGCATGTTGAAATAGGTAGTGTACGGCGACTTGCTTTTTGGGGTCGGAGTTGCAAAGCAATTTCGGGGCTTATGGAACGAAGATGACAATCCACCTACTATGTGTACCTGTCCGTCATTGAACCATGATCTGTCTTTACACATTTTTGTTACGAAATAGTTCAAAGGTGTGAATGTATTCATAAAACATTGGTACTCACAGCAGGACAAGAACCCCAATATGCTAATTTTATTGTTTCTACCATGCGCGGATCCAGAAGGGGGGACCGGAGGTTTGCCTGAGGTGGGGTCTACGGACCATGGTCCCCACCTCTGACAGATCTCGGGGGGGGGGATGTCAAAATACGACATAAGATTAAATTGTTTCATATGGATTTTTTCCGGCTCGCTTTCGCACGCCAAATACATAAAACTCTTGTATGAAATTATACATCAACTAAGACATACTTATATTGAATTGATATTAAAATTACTTTTATCAGTTGTGTTAATTACCATACTTTCCATATATAAGCTTGCATATTCAGTTTTAGGTATTCAGTTCGCATTGTTTACATGTGATTAAAATATGGAAATCCATGAGCTTCAGGGGGCTTCGCCAATGGTCCCCCACCAGGGCTTCGTCCTGGACCCACAGGGGGCCTAAAGGCGGCCCAGACCCCGGCCTTTTAGACCCCCCCGGTGAAAAAAGCTGGATGTGCGCATGGCTTTCTTCTCTCTAGAAATAAGGACAAAGGGGTAGGGCCCATCTTCGCGAGCCAATGGTATAGATCCGCCGCGCTCCTCAATACATTGAGGAGCGCGGCGGATCTATACCATTGGCTCGCGAAGATGGGTAGGGCCACAAGTCCGATACTGGCCCTAATTTTGAACATTGTACTTCCTAGAATTTTAACTGTGATTTGACATTTTTAAATGTTCTCTACTTAATCACGAATCTATCTTTTGTAAACATTGCGTTTATCAATAGCTTTTAGCCCTTTGGAAACACCAAAATAGGTCATAATCCGCGAAATTTATGCTAAAACTACATATTTCTATTGAATTAGCAATGGCCGCATACATTAACTAAGATAAAAAAATTTATATGTGAAAGATAATCATAATATCCTTTTGTCATAAACGTTTTGTCTCAGTTAACGCATGCGGCCACATTCAATTCATCCACAAAAGTCTAAAATCCCAGCAGTTTTTGTCATGTTTTGTCAATACCGTCAAAATGACGTCACTTCATGACGTCATTACAGTTAAACGACGCTTTGTTTGGCGATATTTTCTTTTCATTAAGAGCGGTAAACATTCGTGTGTTTTCAAGAGAGATACCAAGTATTTCTCATGAAATTTATTTCTAGGGGTATCGTGGACCTACCCCTTTCCTTTGTTTCTTCTCCACTCACTTCTCTGGTGTATTGAATAACACTCAGGTCATAAGGCGTAATTTTCGTGTTATGCATGCATTTAAAAAAAATATATTTATAACAAAAGAGAAGGACAGCCCTGTGGTGCACATACATAAATGTATGATAGCGGCGTTATGACACATGTCAGTGACGGATCTAGCTTTGATTTAGAGGGGGCGTAAAACGGCGAGGGGTTTGGTAGGATGACCAGGGAGGCGAAGCCTCCCGGAAGCTAACGCATTTCAGCTTTTCGAACCCATTCTCGTGACTGAAATTGATTGAGGAATTGAAATTGATGAAGACAATTATATTGTCTGACAGGTAGTAAATATTTACTAATATTTACTCTATTTTATATGGAAAATGATCGTTTTACCAATGATTTGCAAATTTTAGGGGGGCGGGGGGGGGGCGTGCGCCCCTATGTATACGTCATCCCCTTGAATCCGCCACTGCATGTGGAAAGCAGCACCTATATGTCAATAAGTGGTTTTAGCTCACCTGAGCGAAGCCCAAGTGAGCTATTGTCATAGTGTGGCGTCGTCCGTCCGTCGTAAACTTTTCACATTTTCGACTTCTCAAGACCCACTGAAGGGATTTTGATAAAACTTGGTAGGAATGAAGTACTCATGGCTCTATACAGGTGGTGTTGTTTTTCGTCCGGTTCCGTCAACAGGTGGCGCCACCACAAGCAAAAGCAGGTCAGGGGGTACCCTCCTTTGACACACCAAAGCACATATCGACAAACCGAAAGCATCAGGATGATCTAGAGAGAACCGTTTCTTTGAATAACCCCAATAACATGTGGTTTTATGCTCTGAATAAATGTATGTTTGCCATATTTAAGGCAATCAGTGGTTTCATATTGATTTTGGTTGAATTTTTTATTTTCATGATTTTTCATGATTTTTTTTTCTTATGTGAAGAAAGAGAGGGAAGATAGCAGAACCACGGAAGGGATTTTCATGAAGCTTGGTAGAAATGAAGTTCTCATATTCCCCTACAAGCTTTGTTTGTTTGTTTGTTTTTTTTTTCGTCCGGTTCCGTCATTAGGTGGCGCCACCACGGGCAAAAGTAGGTCACGGGGGTACCCTCCTTTGACAAACTTCTTCTTCAGAACAGAAGTACATATCGACAAATCGAAAGCATCTGGATGATCTAGAAGGATGTCTTAACAAGTGTTGTTGTTTTGGTTTCAGCCCGAAGTTAAATTTTTGACGTGTTTATGACATCTTTTCGGACTTTGTCAGAAATGCTCATTTTCTATGGAGGGGGATTAGGGTCACAAGCTTACATGCTTCATGATATGTTGCTTAATTCAATGTTTGATTATTCCATGTTCATTTGTCTTGCTTTCATTTCAAATTGACTTTTTCTTTTGTTTTTTCTTTGTGTGACTTTGCTTCCCTGCATTTTACATTTGTCCTTCGTCAATGCATAACTGTCATTATACCATGCGTTATGACATCTTTCTTTCTGCCATTATCCTTTCGTCTTAAAGCTATTATTACTTCGTCAATGCTAACTTCAATTTTGATACCAGATGGCGCTTCGAGCGACCGCATGTACCCGTTCCTTGTAATGAACTTTGAAACATCCCCTGTCGCTAGATATTTCTTTTAAATTCTACTACAGTATCGTTCGAAAAGTAATTATATTATCGCACGAGAGGACAGAAGTAGATTGGCTGTATAAATATTTGAAAAATTTATGAAGTAATTAGTAAATATTTGATTTTGTATGCATCAGATTTTTGTAAGTTTTAAATCTGACTGTAAAATACACATGTATGTGAAGAATCTCTGTGGTGTAGTGGTTATCACATCTGCATTTTATTTTTCACCTTTCCGAATCCCGGACGAGGATACTTTTTTTTCCTTTTGTCAATTTTAAGTATAATGTAACTTGTCCATGTTGTCCATCTGCCCAGTAGAGGATGTCGAAAAAATTTGGGGTACTTATAAAAATTAAATGTTTCAATGCATTTTTTTCAGTTTTTCTTTGGGGGGGGGGGGTCATTGTTTTGGAAAAAAATCAAATGATGGCTTTTTGTTGAAACTTGTCGAGTCTGCTTCGAATCAGTAAATGAAAGTCAAGTTCAAAACTAACAAGGCATCGCGCTTTGTCGATAAATCACCTCGTCGAAATATAGGTAATGATGGCTTTTTGTTGAAACTTGTCGAGTCTGCTTCGAATCAGGAAATGAAAGTCAATTTGACAAACACAAAAGCCGAAACTATGTTCGACCCCCCCCCCCCAATAAAAATTGGTCGATGAATATCTTCTGACAAAATATTGGGTCAACATGAAGATGACCATGCAAATTATTCAGATGGCAATTTCTCGAGACAAGTGTACGTAATATCTTACGAGTACTCGAGGCTCACGTGGTTTTGGGGCTTTGTATATAGCATTCATACGCATATGTATATACATCTTTAAAGAAAGAAAGAAATTTAAAACTATAAGTTTATCTGCTTGAGTCTTTAGCTTGAGGATTTTATCTGTAAGGAATCCTAGTACCTGTTTTTCAACACGCCGTACAGTTAGCTAATAACATGCCGTACACAAACAATTTCTTTGTTGAGCTCGTATGTAAAATATAGATGCAATTTCTACATTACCCTTGATTAATATTTAATAGTTATGAACTTCTACATAGACTGTGCACAGAATCATGATCTGCAATAGTATTTTCTTTCGTTAAAAAGAATATAAACTTCATACATGTGCAATTTTATGTGTACTAGGTACCCCATTTTGTGTTATTTTACTATTATCGTCGGATCAAATCCTTTGTTTTGAGGGTTTCGATGTTGAGTTTACCATCACAGAGTTATTTGCTTGAAGTTCACTCCATATAAGATCATATTTTCTTCACAAATCATAGTCAAATGCTAAAGGTAATACCTATGCCATACTTGTTTACCGCCTCGGTAGTACCAATACGCCGACAAATAGTACCAATATCCGGTGTACGGCTATACACAGTGGTATAGGAATTTGTATTTAAACTGACTTTTGAGAAAGATAGTGTATGTACATGTCGTTAAAAAAGAGATGTTTCGTATGTAAGTGTATCTTCTTACATCGTTCTTTTCCAGCAAGCTTTGCTTCCATACTGTTCAACTGCGTCAATCTCGTGGTAAAATAGGCTGCTCAGAAGAAAAAGTAGGATGTTGAGATGGCACATTCTGAAATAAGATACATTTATATTGGAATATATATCATTAAATCGTTTAACTGCATGATGTACGCCTTTCATCAGGCTATATTATAGATGAGGTACCTGAATTTAAAACATTAAAAGTATTGAATAATTAAAAATATGATCAAAGAATATCGAATTTCAAATAACCATTATCAGGAGATATAAGTAATAAGACAAATGAAACACGTGGTTCGAAACTTAATAGCATTCACATTTAACGCTTTCATGTAAACGTCTTCAAATTGAATAGCATCATTTAAGAACAGATAAATTGGCAATATGGACCAGACATGCACGTTTCGGGTACTTAACCCTCGTCAGTGATCCTCAAATCTAAACAATGTAATATGCCAAAAAAGTATGAAAGTTACATGTACTATGTCGAAAAAGCGTACCCAAAGACGTAGCAGGATGGGTGGGATATGATGCTACAGGACCCACGTTTTAGAAATTTTGATGACAGAAATTTTAGAATGCGTTGAAGAAACGATCAACCGAAATTGATCGAACTTGGCTACATGTGCCCTCGGGGACTCCTGGTCCACCAGCCTTTATAATGCTAATAAATTTAAAGACGTTTGACACTTTTAACCATTGAAACGACTTCTTAAAACATTGATATTTCTCTGTTACATAATGCCACTTTCAGATTTGCTGAATGTGATAAGTCTTCACAGTGATCGCCTCATTTAGCAATACAGGTCAGATTAACAGAATGGACAAGACTTTCACATTTTTGGCATAGGCGGAAAGATCGTCCGGGTATGCGTATGTACTACTAGACATTTTCACCGTGACGAAATTCGCACTACGTACTTCGAATTTCGCACTTTAATTTTATAAATGTGTTGCATAAAAACACGCCAGTAGTACAGGAAGTCATATATTCCAATTCTATGGGTATGCTTATCAAGATTTAGATGACTCTGCTTATGAGTTTATACGTGAATGGCAGCTACTCCATTAATTCTTCAATGTTCGAAGTGCGAAGTACGAAGTTCGAAGTGCAAAGTTCGTCACGATGAAAAATAATAATGTCTACTAAAAACACAAGGCTAATAACACTGGTTTTACACTCTTGTCGGAAAAATTCTTGGAAAAATAGAAATTCGCAAGGTATGATTACTATTATTACTTAAATCGATGGACAAAAGTTTAGCTAGATACTGACCAAGTGTCAAAATTATCATGGACTCTTGTGAGGAATATGCAAGACGTTGGGCAAAGAAAGAGGATGTACAGCTCGACACCCTTTCCGAATGGATAAAATCAATCAGAGGGTTACTTTTATCTAGAATTAACCGATTAAAATCAACTGTGAACACAAGATTCGTGTCTATATTTAAAGACCCTGATGTTATCACAGAGCTCACCTACCTCCAAGAACATTATGTCATCACACCAACGGACAAAGCCTCAAATAATTACACATTTACTTGCAAGAAATACTATTTCGACAGTCTAGTTAAAGAGTTGGGTTTAAATTCGACACCTGGAAATCCTACTTACACCCCAACAAACCTTTCTGCCTCTGAAATAATAGATAACCACAAATCAGCTCTTACTTCCTTTGGCTTCGACACTACCAATTTAGATTTAGATTTACCATACTTATACTGCATACCTAAAATGCATAAGAATCCGTACAAACAACGTTTCATCGCTGGTTCCTCAAAATGTTCTACCAAATCTGTATCGATTTTACTCACCAAAGTTTTATCTGAAATCAAATCTGGGCTTCAAAAATATTGTTCGACAGTGTATTCTCGCAGTGGTATCAACCAGATGTGGATTTTAAAGAATTCGAAGGAACTTTTAGAACATCTGAAATTCACTCATTTTAGTAGAGTCCGTTCGATCAAAGCCTTTGATTTTTCGACACTTTACACTACAATTCCACATTCTAAATTGAAAGAAAGACTCGCAAAAATTATAAGTAATGCGTTTACAAGTAAGAACGGTAATCGCAAATATAAATTTATTGTTGTTAACTATGACAAGACCTACTTTGTAAAAGAAAAGTCCGATTCTGAAAATAAGTACACTGAAACAGACATTATTCAGATGTTAAACTTTCTGATCGACAACATTTTTGTGGTGTTTGGAGGAAAGGTCTTCCAGTAAATTGTCGGAATTCCAATGGGGACCAATTGTGCCCCACTCCTTGCCGACATTTTCCTTTACTCGTACGAAGCTGAATTCATTCAATCTTTGGTCTCTGAAGGGAAAAGATACTTAGCTTCTGACTTTAACTTCACTTACAGATACATAGACTATGTGTTGTCCATCAATAATCCAAAATTCGTAGATTACCTGAGCAGTATCTATCCTTCGGAGCTTGAAGTCAAAGAAACCACAGAGACAAATAATTCAGCATCCTATTGGACATAATGTTGTCCTACGACACTGATGGTCACATGAACACCTCACTCTATGACAAACGTGACGACTTCAATTTCAGCATTACAAACTTTCCTTTTCTGAGTAGCAACATCCCTTCATCGCCTGCTTATGGCGTGTTCATATCTCAGCTGATACGCTATGCCAGAGAAAGTACCAAATATACGGATTTTGTTCTGAGAGCTAGGCGTCTTTCAGATAAGCTTCTCAGTCAGGGATATGTTTGTGACCGACTAACATCGTCACTGAGGAAGTTCTACGGTCGATATGGGGAACTCGTCATACACTATGATGTTCCACTCTCAAGAATGGTGGATGATATTCTGTCATAGACCATTTGAACCATCCAACCAAAGATTGTACTCTATATCTTCCAAAATGGAAGTAACCGGATGTGACAGTTCTACCGAATTGAAGCGACGGGTGTTGCATGCAAGCAGGAGATACTTACTCCTCCTGGGCACCTGGTCTCACTCCCATATCGGGAGTTCGCTTCTTTTCATATGGTGGAGGTTTTTGTTTGTTTGCTTTGGTTCCTGTTTTGTCCTGATTTTTATATGCCTTCGGTTTCTGATTTTTGAATTATCGATTTTGTGCTGTATACAGGGATGTGGTCATTATCCATATTTGTCATTCGGTAGACCTGGGCCTCGGAATAAGTGAGAAACTCCAAAATGAAAACAGAATCTAGTGATTTATTTTTACTCGACATTAGCTGGTCCACTTTCAGGTCAGATTAACAGAATGGACAGGACTTGCAACTTGCACATTTTGGGTATAGAACCTCCGTCAGTGATCCTAAAGTTAAAAAGAATGAGTATCTAAGCAGTGAAAACATATTCAAAAATATTCACTAGAGTGGAAGGAAGGATGATATGATATATAAGGACTTTTTTTTAATTCAGGAAATTTAAATTGCGTATGAGAAACACGATCAAATATGTTGATCGGAACTTGGCTACATGTGTCCTCGCGGACGTTGGGTCCACAAGCAGCGACGCTTACCAAGTGGTACAAATGTAATAAGTCTACAAAATACTCATGGATCATATTTTCTGATCAAGTTGGAATCGTATAACCAGGGGAAGAATATGTAAGAGACGGTAGAAAAATAATGGAATAAAACGTTTACTAGAATTATTCACTAGAGTGGTAAAGATGTGTATTAAAATTAATATTCTTCCTTTTAGATTATGGAACAATCTATTTTGATGTTTATTGATGTACGTGTATGTAAAAGTTAGGATTAAAATGAACGTGAAACTGAAAAGTTTGTGCTTCGAGACTGAGAACTAATAATGTTGCTGTTTAGGAAAAAACGTTGTGTGGTCTCCTGATTTCGGGTTTTGCCGACTAGATTGATATACTTTACATGAAATGACATAAAAAGGGATATGAAATATAATGAACATGCGTCTCTTGCATGTTTGCATTCAACAATTTTCGTGTTCAACAACCAGTATCCTGTATCTCTTCAAACTGTAGTTATGGATTTTTATGTTGAGGCGAAAAATTCATTACATTTATTTAGCATTTCGTTACTACAGCAATAAGAGAAAAATCTCCCCCCAAAATTGATGTAATCACAGCGGAACACACATTCAAAGGTAAAGAAAAATGGACAGCATGTTAACTGGGATGGGTCCTGTGGGTTCTGTGGCATCATATATCATAAGTCCTGCTATGTCATTTGCTATTCTTGTTAAATACCCGAAACGTGTATGTCTGGTCCATGCTGTAAATTCATCTACTCTAAAATGATACTAATGAATTTTGAAGACGTTAAACATTTGGACATATAAGTTGCAGTCTTTGGCGATAGTTCATTGTTTGAATTGAGGATCACTGACGAGGGGTGATTAACCGAAACGTGCATGTCTGGTCCATGCTGTAGATGTATCTGTTAAAAAATATGTTAGATGTTGCTATGAATTTGAAGACGTCACATGTAAAACTAACACGAAAATCAAAGGACTGAAGGTCTTGAGAGATACTTCTTTTCAAAATTTATAGTCAGCAGATGAATGTTGAATCATTTTATTGTTTAGGTATTTTTGAAATAATGATGATTTTTTTCCATAGGATTTGAAGCTCAATACTAAAAATAAATAATTCATTTCTATGTGCTCAATGTGTTCTATAAACAACACAAACTGTTTATATTTACTAGAAGTGGTATACTTTAAATTACAATTATTATTAAATAACAACTATTATTACTTCTATACTAGAAGTGGTATACTTTAAAGTACAATTTTTTCTCGTGACTTAAACCTGGCGCAGTGTCTTTAATTAATTAACCCATTTGGGTCTATAGAAACTAAAAAGAACATGCATGCATGTCTAAATTACTGACAGTGTACCGTATATTTGATACCAGTAAAAGAGCGGTTGCACGTACATAGTTCAAGCGTGACTATAAGTTTATCATTGCTGGCAATTTCCAAAAATTCTCATTTCAATGACCAGAATTTCCTATTTCTTTCAACAAGATCGTGCTTTGTTTCTACTTTCGTTTCTCATCTTTTCGTCTTTAAAATATTACAAGGAAGACAACTCTTATCAGAAGTAATATTTATTACGCCACTAACATGCAGTGAAAGCAAGAAATGTATTACTGATTTTTTGTGATGCATTTACTTTAAATGAAATTTTTTTCAAAAAGGAAAATATTCTTGTTCTTGCATTTTGCATGTGTCAGACAACAAATTCTAAAAGTGCAAAGCGGCGATATCTCAATTGAAGCAGTTACGGTAACAGTAAGGGACTTCCTGAAAGGAAGTATCTTAGAAATAGAGCAAACATTATTTCATATACAATAAACGAGGCAAATACCAGTGAAATGTGAAGGACAACAAAACTCATTAAAAGAAAAAGGAATAATGTCTACATTGTATAAATTAATGATATTATTTTGTGTATACTAAAATCTTTGATATTGGCTGAAGAACAAATTTAAGTTAAGAAAACCTCATTGCTTTGATAAGAGATTGACATACATTATGTTTTAGTCAAGCAAATAAGACTTACATGTAACGCTTATTCATACAACGAAAATTGTATGCAATTGTTCAATTTCTCAAAAAAGAAATCTTTAGAATTTTGAAATTTGAAATATTGTGTGCTTCTTAGATACCTTGGCCTGTGTTATTCTTGCTTGAAGTACCACACATGAGTTTTCAATATCATTATATACATGTGTGTGCTAAATATTTCAGTTTTAGGAGAGGGCATTATATAATGTTGTGAAAACTTTTGCCCAATACTTTTTCTGCTACTTGAAATAAAATATGATTAAACTAAAATATTAAAATATTTCAGGAATTATGGTTTCAGAAGCAGAAGATAAGAAGACTGATTAACAGCAAAAGAAGAAACATTTGTCGTACTTTATAGTTGTTATGTCAAAGAAAAGATTTACATAAAATTCATTATATCCAGCCAACATTAATAAATTTAAAAACACTCCCACAGATACCTTAAAACAACAATAATTTGTATTAATATGAGAGAGAGAGAAAGAGGAATTATGGTTCAGAAGCAGAAGATAAGAAGACTGATCAACAGCAAAGGAGGAAACATTTGTCGTACTTTATAGGAACTCTTTGTTGATATGTCATAGAAAAGATTTACATAGAATTCTTCATATCCTGTCAGCATATTAAAATTCCCACAGATACCTTAAAAACAATACTTATCTGTATTAATATGAGAGAGAGAGAATGAGAGAGAGAGAGAGAGAGAGAGAGAGAGAGAGAGAGAGAGAGAGAGAGAGATTTAAAATTGCAAGCAATGGGTGAAACAATACTGAAATAATTTCCAAATCTCAAAATACAAAGTTATGCAATGTATATGTATTCCGGCAGTTTAAACGTGATGCTCAAGATGGAGAGGGAAGCTTACTGCTGCGTATCAAGTGCTTTACCGGTTACAAGGTCGTCCGTCTCGGGACAAAAGAAGATAAGAGTTAACAACATCCGTTATTTCATTAAGGCAAATTACGTGTACTTAAGTTTAATTTGGAAAGTATACGGAATGTACTTTGACTATGTGTTAATATTGTCTATCCACAATGATAAGTAACAATTCACAACCTACCCCTCCAAATTTGTGTAACTTCTACTGAATGAGATCGACCAAATTTTCAATGATTTTCAATCCTATATCTCTATTTCTGCATAAGATTTTCAATCCTATATCTCTCTTTTTTCGTCATTTGATTCGTCGTGGGATTTTCAGAAACACTCTCATTCAGTTTTACAGGTTTAACGAGGTCTTGTCTCGAGGAGAATAAAAATTAACAGCTCTAAGAATGGAATTTAATTTTTTTAAATGGATAGAATCATCAACATGTTTTTCCTTTGTAAAGATTGTCTTGACCCTCGGATTTCCGATTTTGCTGAATTTTGTTTTATCAAAAACGAAGACCATAAATTTGTGTGGTTTTTTTTTTTGTAAAATGATCAGATCATATCGAAGCCCTATCCGTCCCTTTCACCGTTTTAATCTTATCTGCATTAATATTCAAAACCGTGATCAAAACAGTCATAATTTTGATCAGGAAGACGGATGCAAAATCTATCCAATCCCTTCCTCCTGTTCAAATACACAATGTGCACGACTTCCCTATCCCTCGTCAGGGACTGCAGCTTGGTGACATTTTATTTGGATTAATCTGTTCCTGTACCAAGTGGTGAAATAATCTATTATTCTTTCTAAGGTACCAGAACATTTACAGTAGCATTTCCGTTCTTGATTATTTTAATATTTCCAATTTCAAATGCGTAAGTCACTCACCATAAACAAAATGACCATAATTATGTAGTGTTGGCAGTAACAGACTATTTTTCTGTTGTCTTTGAGTTCCCTTCCAGATTAACAGTTATTCATTCTTTTGCACATGTGACAGGAACAAGTCATGAGTAGATAAGCACAATACGGCGAAGAGAGGAATTAAGGACCTTTCGTTCTAACCGATAGATATACCTACCATTAGGTTCGCTTGCATGATCGAAGCCAGTATCATGAAAATAACAATAGACCATACCTGAAACATGGAACTATTTCCATTTGGAATAGAACATATATTTCTTAAAAATAGGTCTCTATTTAGACCCTCCACAAAAGAAAGGAGGGGATCTCCAACATTACTTGGTTGCAACACCAACAGCAAAACTTCAAAACACCCAATGCAAAAAACACAGAGCAGACATCCACGGAAAGAGACGCAAAAGGGACAAGGAACACCAGTACACACAATAGAAACATGAAAAATTAAAGACCACACATAAACCAACGAGACCAATGGACAACCGGTGCCGACTTAGGACAAAGTTTCGGGCACTCAATTTAGTTATTTTTTTCGGATAGCACAGCGGATTTATTTTTGCTTTGTAAAGTAACATCCTATGAGGATAAAAAAATCTGAAACACGCTTGTAAAGACATATTTACTATGTTATAAACTATAAGTCCAATTACTTTTAATACAAAACAGTTTCTGTGAAAGTGAAGAAAGCATCATTTGTGAATGCGATAGCAAGAAAATATTGAGAAAAGGCATGATGTCATAATACTTCTCTGATGTCAAAATACATTCAGATGTTTGAAATTTGTTCGAGATGAAAACGATTAATTGCCACGGAAAATATCAAAAAAGAAGGATGAAATGGTATGATTTAAATGAAATTTATGTATAACATGCATGTATTCCTCTCTCTATGAAATAGCACTAAACGAAAAGATGCAGTTTCTTACCTTATATCCGTCGCTAAGAGTGTCTCGTGGCGACCGACACATCCAAGTTGAACACTTAACAAGGAAGTAAATGTACGGAGTATGGTTATTTGAACATTATTCATACATAAGAGACTGTCACAGTAGGTGTATAGAAAAATGTTCACCTTGACCTTTGTTATTTCCCCTTATATATTTTCTCCCTTTTTATATAGGCTGTATTTAATTAGAAAATGATGAACTTCTACCCAAGGTATTTTGACTAAATTCGGATCATATAATTGCAGTATTATAAATTCATTTTATGGGAAAGAAAATAGAAGTTGACCGTTCAGTATTATGTAGGGGTCATCTCAAAGATAATGGCATCTTACAATGAGAACTTATGGAGTTTTACTGCAAAATAACGGTTTTTCTCAAATTTTTAATATTTCTGCGCAAGAGATTGTGATTAAATTCATGTTATTTATTTGTTGCACTTCAAATATCATTTTAAGAAAAAGAAATTGAAATATTACCGTCATCAAATTTTTCTAATTGTACTCAGCCTCGTTAAATCAAGTTCCCATCTTAAAAATAAAACAGGGGATCTCCAACAGTGACCCGTTATGCGTATGAAATCCGGATTACTACACCATTTTTTAATAGCAGATGGCCGTCCAAAGTCGGTGCCGGATGCACATTGGTCTCTTTCCTTTTATGTGTTGTAATTAATGTTTGGTGTGTTTGTACGTCTATTTTGATTGTTTTGTATAATGTTCTAGTAAATATTATTGTGTCTTTTTGCGGTTTGTAGTTTTGTCTGATGTCATTTATGTGTCGTTTTCTTATGGGTTTGTGGATGAGTGCAGGATGGTCATGCTATAGATCATTCCCTTTTCTTCGACCAC
Source organism: Pinctada imbricata (assembly GCA_033119305.1). Lineage (NCBI taxonomy): Eukaryota > Metazoa > Mollusca > Bivalvia > Pterioida > Pteriidae > Pinctada > Pinctada imbricata. Next base: position 40,935,703 of record VSWD01000013.1, read on the forward strand.
CGAAAAAAAAAATACCGAAACACCAAAATGTGAAAACACAAGGAACAAGCACAGTATCGTCCTGAGACACCCAAGGCACACAGAAAGATGAAATACTCGTACATCGGATAGACTGATTCCCCTTTTCAGCAGTGCTGGAAAATTTATTCTGGCACTTCTGATCCGGCACTGTTGAGTTTTGCTATATGACGTCAAACACATTCACAACCTGGCGTACGTTATTTCATGTGCACATACATTAGCAGGACATTAAGTTATTTTGAAGCGTTAATAAGGGGAATTTGAGGGGTTCTTTTTAGAAAATTTTAGAAAAATAATCAAGCACCACATCTGAGTTTCTGATAGAAAAATATCAGTCTCGGATGGGATACATCAACGTCCGAACTTCGGCTAACGCCTCGAATGGAACTTGATCAATCCCACCAGAGACAGATATTTTTCTATCCGTAACTGAAAGTGGTGCTAGATTCTATAATGAAAGGCGCGCCATCCAGACACTTAACTCTAAAGAAAACATATTAAACTTCGATACCAATGAGCAGCCGATGTCGACTTAGGACGGCTAGTCTCTACATTTTATAGTATGAAAAACGTTCGGAGACGACGGTTAGTCATTGCGCTGTCTGGTTAGGTTTGGAAAGGGGCTGCCAAAGATAGAAATTATTTTTCATCGAAAAAATGATCCTGCTGTCATCGGAAGTACACTCGGCATGGTACTTGGACAATCTACAGCCTTGTAAAACGCATGCTCAGACTTGCATTCCGACATTCTATAACGACGAGACTCCATAACGGTTCCTGTCGAGGCCCAATTAGAGTAGAAAGTGTCACGACCATCTGTCCTCTCATGGGATTCATCAAGTGATGTCACGAATAAGCTCGCTCTAGTCGGCATAGCACGGACTGTTTTTCGCACGCCTTGTACTTTTTTTATATCCATATACATATTCATGTGTGTATTACTTCGGTTTTCTCTCTTGCTTGTGTGGTCATCTCACATTTAGAAAAATATCATGCACATCCACTGTGTTCTTGGTTATAGGAAAAGTCATGGCCGTGCTACGTCGGCACCAGTTGCCCATTGGTCTTGGTGGTTCATGTGTAGTATCTTGTTTTAATTATTTTGATATCGTATTTGGTTTTTCTTGTCCCCTTTACATGTCTTGATGTGCTTGTCTACTCTATATATTAATATAGGTATATTTCAATGTTTTGCTATGTGTGCTGCAACCAAGTCTTGATGGAGAAAACGCTGTTACGAGGCTGTACATAGGTCAAGTACCATCATGCAGGATGTCCTTCTAAGACTTCAATATTCACTTCTTAGTGTTCTTCATTCCAGGGTTCGCAGCCGTTCCGATGGGAATTCTCACGATTTCGTTTTGACTTCTCGACTTTGAGACTGAATAACTGTTAGGTACTTCTTTTATGTTTATCTAGAGACTTCAGTATTATATCCAATATGTTATTTTTTATTAACAGACATGTCTGTGGATTCAATGTTCATCTTTTGAAGTACTTTCAGCCATGATTGATTGGGTCTGGTGTCGAAGTTGTTGAACAGTTTGATGTGGGTGTTGCATGTCTTCTGTCCCCTGTTCCTTGTTTAGGTTGTCGATATTTATATTCGTTCTATAATTTGTATTGCTGAGGATGTACGAGTGTTCCGCTATGGACGGTTTAGGGACGTCGTTCTAAGGGCAAGGCGAATCGGCAAGAATCAACTCATACATGTACATTTATATAAACGAAAAAAAAATTAATATATAATTTCCCCAATATTGAAGGGTAGTTAAACTTAAAATATCCAAACTGAAAGTGTTTGATATGTAATTTGTTTGAACTTACTCTTTTTGATCGAATTAAGTGCATGTCTCAGATTCCCTAAAATGTTCAGTTTAATTTAGAATACCGGAGTGTATGGTTGTGTACTTGAAATTTCAATTATTTTTTGGATATTGATGTGATCAAAATACATTTAGATTTTGTATCTTATATAAGGCCAGTTTCAGAAAATCCCAGTCATCAGGATTTTATATAAAACGTCAAATTATTGTCAGATTGAAACGTTTTACATTATTACACGTTTCTTTTATCTATTTGCATGTTATTTATAATTTAATTTACAGTATATTTATTTATTGTTTTCGTATAAAAACGACTCGTTTTATATATTCATTTATTTATTGTTGATTATTTTTATTAATTCTTGAATTTATTCATTCATTGTTAAATTTTTTTAAATTTTATTTATCTATTCTTAAACATGTTAAATTTATATATTCTTGAATGTATCTATTCTTGAATGCATCTATTCTTGAATGTATCTATTCTTGAATTTATCTATTCGTCAAATCATCTTTTCTTGAATGCATTTATTTATTATGTTAAACTTTTATTTATTAGATTATTATAACATGACTGCGTCAAGAATTGAAAGAAAAGTGTTAACAAAAAAAGGGGGGGGGGGGGAGAAGTTATTTCGAATGAAACCGGAAAGAAGAAAATGGACTGATGAAGGGATTATCATATAATTTTTGTACAGCATACTTAAATGGTGTTGGAAGAGCTAATCGTTTTCTTCAGTTCTAACAGTTTGTGTGAACCTCAATTGCAAATTGATAGTCACATGACTGTCCAATTTTCAATCGGACGGCTACAGGTAAATATCGGACGGTAGAATTAATATCGGACTGGCTCAGGTAACTTTTGGATCGCAAGAACAATTGGATGACGTCACATGAATGTTTTAATATCCCTTTGGAATCCACTTTAGAACTTCTGAGGAGTTTTCTTCTTGTTTGGTTTTGAAATAAAATAATTTGGGTATTCCATTGGCTATGATTTTATGTTCTGCTTTTATGTTCCGATTTATTCTGTTCGACTCACTGATAATCCCATTTGTAACCAATATGATCTGTATGAATGTATGTATGCGTAAAAATCATTTAACAAAATATAGCTTGTATGAGACAAAGGCTGGAAGAAAGGTATTATCATTTACATTCCAGATTATTAAATGATCAGGAATTATAGCCGATTTTGCTTATTTCTGATTGGTAGAGACGCTGTTTGATAAAGTGTACCTCAGAGTGAGTTGACCGCTAACGCTAAAAAGCAGTCTACTCGGGATTAGCGCGTGCATTACCAGCGCATGCGTTGATTTTTGTAATGTTAGATCTTTGACTTCGCATAACATTGCAATGCAAATGTTAATAAAATCCTGATAATTTAATAAAGCAGTTATTGACTTTTGATTTCGGTCTACTCGTGACTATACAGACCTGGTCACGCATTGGTGAACCTCCGCCTTCGGCCTCGGTCAACCAATACCTGACCAGGTCTGTATAGTCACGAGTAGACCTCATCAAAAGTCAATAATTGTATATTATTGACTTCTCCATTCACATATAAGATTATCGACTTATCCGTTCACATAACAGATTATCGACTTATTCGTTCACATAACAGATTATCGACTTATTCGTTCACATAACAGATTATCGACTTATCAGTTCACATAACAGATAATCGACTTCTCCCTTCACATATCAAATTATCGACTTATCCACTCACATATCACATTGTTGACTTCTTTGCATAAATTGAACAGAATTTCACCAAACTTTACATTATATGCAAGTCCATTGCGTTCAAGTTCTTCGAGTCGAATCGTCAACAAATGATGACAGTTGACTGAAGTAATCCATTGGCTAAAATATATTTGATTATCGATAGCAACTTATGCATAACATTTAACGATATCTTCTGGGCAGCAAATACTTAATATTTAATTTCTGGAGAAATTTGTGTTTCTGAGCACAAAGGGCTACGATATGCAGTGGCTAGAATTTCAGACTTCTCTCGTTGCGTTTTAGGCAGGGCCATCTTTGTCAAAAATCTGGCAGAAATAAATATATTAATTTGTTGTTCTATACCTTTGTAGCACGGTTTTATATTTTCTTTTGTTTTATTTTATTTGTGTTTTAGTTCACATTATATTTTCATTTCACAAATTATATTCGCAGGAAGGGGTAATCCTGGGTGGGGTCATTGTGGAATTATGAGAAAACTATTCGAGATAGGAGAAATCTGACTTCAAATATGAAAGGACCCCCTATATCGACTATCCAAATATGCATTTAGTTTTGGTATAGGACTCCATATAAGAGTTCAATGGCCTCTCAGTTTGGCTAAATGGCCCCTTATTTTTTTCAAAGGGGCCCTCTTTTTTGTCAATTTTATATAGATTTAATAACGACAGAGATATCAGCCCATTTTAATGGCCCCTGCCTTAACAAATTCATGCTATTCCCTGTCTACTGTTTTTATATCGATTTATTTATTAATCTGTGGGTTTGTGGCCCCAGCGTTATGTTGTGTGTTTGCATGGTCGTCTTACAGTGAGGAGGTTATTTTTTTAGACCTCTGGGTAAAGTGGGAGGGTTGTGCACACGTAATCCGGATAACCACACCGTTTGCTACTAACGGTGCAGGTCGCCGTCCTTATTCGGCACCGATTGCCCATTGGTTTCGTTGGTTTATGTGTAGTCATTTGTGTTTGATGTTTCGATCTGATTTGGTGTTCCTTGTACCTTTACGTCTCGTTCTGTGCGTGTCTGCTCTGTGTTTAATTTACTATGTTAAATCCAAAATCATCTCTTTTGTCATACAGACTTGTATGGATCTCTCCATTAACAATTTTGATATTTAGGTCCAAAAATGTTGTTTCTGTGTTTGATACGTTTGCTCTTTTTATACTCTTCAAAAACAGCTTCCACATAAATAACTTCCCTTTCATGAGTAGCAACATTCCGTCTTCTCCTGCTTATGACGCTTTTATTTCTCAGCTCATATGGTACGCCAGGGCATGTTCCAAATATGGAGATTTCATCATTAGAGCCAGACGGCTTGCAAGTTATAGCTACTTGTTCAGGGTTATATCACACAACGGCTGAAATCATCATTGCGGAAGTTCTACGGATACCATATCAGATCCCCCTTTCCAGAATGATCAGTAATATTCTACATTGTGATTGAATGATTGTCGTTATCACCAAACAAAGGAGGGGATCTCCAACAACACCAGGTTGTAGCACCCACAGCAAAAATAACACATACTTACCTGATTTGTACATCAAAATGTACATCGAAACAATCACCGAATTTGACATGTTCCCATGGATCTGTTGCGACGGGTGTTGCATTTAATCAGAAAACGCTGACTCTCCCCGGGCACCTGGTCTCACTTCGGAATGTTGTTCATTCCGGGGTTCACAACCGCTCCTATGGGAATTCTCACGATTTGGCCTTGTATTATCGGCTTTGAGAGTGAATAATTGTTAGGTACTATATGTTTATTATTATTATTACCATTGAGTGTTTTGAGCTTTTGCTGCAACCGAGTGTTGTTGGAGATCCCCTCCTTTCTTTGGTAGCAATATTTACTATAACTCACTCTTTTCTATAATTGATGATGTCATTTCTCATTTCAATTTTTATTTTATCAAGTACACATTTCATAATCTGTTTGCTAATCGTGCCTAAACAGATAAAACATCCACATACACAATCTCACTTTTTACACACATATCATAAGATAGAATATAAAAACATTTAAATAAATAATAAAGCACGTTTTGCAATAATGAAAAACACTGTATCATCAACAAATTGGTATAAACCATCTGTAAGGACCAACCTACGAGGGCTGAATGATGTGTTGTGAGCCTCGGTTTTCTTGGTTGCAGAAGGTACTCTGCTAATAGATTTCCTCCAAAAAAGACAAACAATCAATGAAACATACTATGCTTCACTTCGGACAAACTTACGGGAAAATATTAAACTTAAGCGCTACGCAAAGCTGTGTCAAGGTGTGTGTCGTTCCATCAGGACAATGCCCCTGTTCACAAGTCTGTCCTTGCCATGGCTGTCATTCATGATTGTGGCTTTAATTTGATTGAGCATTACCCTTATTCACCTGATCTTGCTCCATCAGACTTTCTTCTATTTCTATTGCCCACTTTCAGTCCGATGATAACGCCATACTTTATGTGGATGGCTTTCTGACCAGTCAAGATACGGAGTCAATTCTTTAAAAGTGATATTGAGGTCCTTAAACACAGGTGGCAAAGTGTTGGATACTGAAGGGGATTATGTAGAAAAATAATGCAAAATGTCTGATAAAATTCAAGTCCTTAAATACGAGGCTCACAACATATCAATCAGCCCTCGTAAGTTGAAAATAGCATGTCACAGATTTTGATTATAGGTTTATGATAAACTATGAATGAAAATATACCTTACCATGCGGTGTTAATATTGTCCATATTTTCAACAGTCAATTGGTATTCTAGAATAAGAGGAGGATTTCAGGCATCTGGTTTCCATTTAGACCAGTATCAAATAAGATTCCTCAAATCAAGTAATATTAATTCGCTATTTCAATTTTCTCAATATGTAATAAATTAGTTTGCACTCTTTACAATAAATCAGAGGAATTGAGACATAATATATTTAAATGCGGTCTGTCGGTTGCCAATGGTCATTTTTAATATTTTCTACATTTGGACAACAAATTTAGCAATGAGTAAAACATTTGATATATCAGCTATATTACAAGTCGACTGATCTAACGTTTGAGGGGAAATCTAATTCCGTAATTGAAGAAATGAATAGATTTTCTTGTTTTCAGCTCGAAAAAAGGTTGAAGAGGTTGCTATGACATCATTGGATATCAAATGATCTCTTATGGAATATCTTTTGATTCTCCAGAGAATTGATAATTATAAGAAAGAATATCGTTCATTGTATGAAAATTATAGAGGTGAGTAATTATCAGGATTGAAATATTATATTACAGTCAACTAGTAGCGATACCAGCATAGTGGTTGAAATTGTCAACATTGAAATATATGTTCTATAGTACCAATTTTATTGTACTAGACACGTGCTTATGCTATTGAATCCTCGTCAGTAGTACTTTGTGTAAAACAGTTTAAATAAAGCATGCAATATCTATAAAAAAAAATGCATAGCATAATATAAGCATATCGTCAAGTATTGTCATCAGTAATGATCGGGGCAGAACAAGGATATATCCAAATAATGGATAAATGAAGAACGAGTTCTAAACATGAACAAACCTTTCTTCCAAAGAACAAGCAAAGGATGGATCAACGCTTTCAGGCAGAAAATATTCAGATGTATTAAAAACCAAAAAAGATGCCCCCTTTTTGTTCCAAATAATTTGTAAAAGCATTTTAAGGCGTATACCAGAAGAAAAGAAACAATATTGTTGAGGAGTCAAAGATCCAACTGGAAATGGCATAATTGTGTAAGTCTCCATTAACAATGCAATCGCGAACCCTGAACGTAGGTAGGATCATGTGCCCGGGGGGAGTGAGCGTCCTCTGACTGCACCCGCCGCGAATGCCAAATCCGGTAATGTCCAAATGAGCAAAAGATTGTCAACTGGACAATAATAATGTCCCCAATCATCCTTGATAAGCATATATCTAAATGATCAATAAGTTTAAAAACCGTAAAAAGGATCAAGAATACGTATAAAAGCAATAAGCTATAGGTGTAAAAATCATTTAAAAAATGCTTGGTTCCAAATAATGTCTTATGTGATGTTCTCCTTCCATTTCTTATCCTGAGAGGCTGCTCCGACTATACACTGTAATTCTAAAGTAGTAAAACGGTGAATAAATAATTATTTCATTACATTATGAGAATTACTTATTCAAAATTTTGGTAGAGAAAAATCAGTAGCGCTACGTAACGAAGTCCTTGAGGATATCAATGGCATTATTTCAT
>VSWD01000013.1:40944023-41009682 GCA_033119305.1 Pinctada imbricata
CCATGTTTTTGGAAGGTGTTTATGCGTCAATCGCCTGTATAATATGTATGCTTGTTAATTTAGATAATGTTCTTTCAATACCTTTCTTTATGTAGAATTAGTGGTTGGGGATGTAAATTCGTGGATGAGGCTATCCATGAAAACCATCAAAAATTGAGCCCCAACGAAATGAGTGATTTCACAGTATTTTATTGACATACCATATTAGTAATTGTAGTCTATGTATCACAAAGCCTCAATTGTATAAAAAGCATTCTAGACTTGTTAGGCAAATATTCCTTTATTCAATTCAGTGATACATAATCTATTCTTTTTTAAAGTGTGGATATTTCAAGAGATGGAAATGCAGCAAACAAAATTGCCCGAAAGGGTACTTCTGTGATACTCTGAGAGATAACGGATGTGGAAAACTCAGTCAATACGTAGTTACTTGTAAAGGTATATATACTGTCAGTTTTTTTATTGAGAAAAGTATTCCAAATTGACCGTGGATGATGCCTGACAATCAGAGGAAAAGAATCGTGCAGTTGTCATCTTAAATATATCAGTTTTTAATTAGCTTTTAAATCAAAACCCTCTTATCCTAAATCTGTCATTATGGTAATGGTACTTACTGTCCTGACATATCGTATATGGAAACTATGATAGAATGATGGATCTCGGAAAGAAAAATGAATTATTTTTACAAAAAAAATCCTCATGTTTGTCGTGAAATCATATTTCACTTCATCTGTGTAGCTGTAGTACGGTAATATGCCATTACGAACTAGGTTTCGTTTTTTTAAGTTTGCGAGTTTTTACTCACAACGTCGCAGACAAAATGTCGACGCGCACAATATCCTGGCTTGCAATTACTTAACAATGCTTTGATCTGGTAAGGCTTTGGCAATGCTGTCATGAGACACATTACAAGGCATACCTAAAATATGTTTGTTTCCCGAACGCGACCTAGTAGTGAGAGAGTTGGATAGGCAGGGAAGTGATTGTTTTCTGTATGCAAGAAGTAAATATATACAAATTTTAAACTAAAGTACTAACAGCAAGTTAAGAAAACGGAAATTTTGATTTTACGTGAAAACGCTTTAAGATGGATACATATGAATATCGAGGAAAATGTTCGAATATTGAAGCACTGTTTGAAAATGAAATTTTAAAAAATAATTGCTTTTGCGTTTTCGCTGCACACATAGAAAATAACACGTTAAATCATCTATATCGTGCACAAAGTCCATAAAACATACACTGGTCAAGTTTGAACGATACAATAGCCTTAATCTAAATGTGACACAATAGATTTATGACTCAATGATCAGTGAATATCTACCTATATGAAAAGGAATCGCTGTTACTTTCAACATACGGGACCCTTGTCAAGACAAAATGACTTGGTCAATTTGTAAGTGTAAAATATTGCTATTTTCCAATGAGTACACCAAAAATGATGCCTTGTAAGGCTTAAAAAGCTAAGTTTTTGAGTAGTGCTTTTCATTCTGTATTACCAGTTATATTGTCGAACGATTATATTTTACCGTTTGCAAATAGAAGGGAAATTTCCGTTTTCTTAAAAACCTGTTAGTACTTTAATTTGTCTTTAAGGTCAAGCATACAAAACGCCCGTCAAAATATGTCCCCATAGAAGTGTTTTGACTTGCATTTAAAATGAAAATGACCTTGATATTTGACCTATTAATCATTATATCGACAAAAATCCAAGACTTCTTCCACAGTTTAGAATCAATGCACATGGATCTTTTTTATTTCACTTATGAAAAGAAGTCTTTAGTTTGGCTAGAAGCACCACTCAAGAGGATTTACTATCCGAAACACGTGTCTGTTGTATTATGTTCTAATTCACCCTGCTCAAACGAACATAAAGTATTTATCAAATAAAACAAAACTCTCATGTGGGAGGTGTGAGTTGCCACACAGCTGATCTATTCAGAGATTATGTTCTAATTCGTCCTGCTCAAACGAACATAAAGTATTTATCAAATAAAACAAAACTCTCATGTGGGAGGTGCGAGTTGCCACACATCTGATTTATTCAGAGAATGTACAAAGCATAAAACGCGATCCTTGTCCGTAGGTTGACGAGGCGAAGAGGCTGCCATCTGAAAATTGTATGTCCTACAACAGAACCAAAGACGATCCAACAGGAAAATGCTATTCTGGAATTGGAAAACAGGCAATAGAGCTGGAAAAATTAATACAAATGTAGAGTTTCAACTGTGGCAATGGCTCGAATGGCCTTACTATCTTTCACGCTACATTATATATATACTATGCTCATGATAAGCTCATGTTATGCAAATGACCTCAGAATAGTACTCACTGATCGATACTATTCAAACACACTTCTGTTTAAATCGAACACTCTCATAAAATCGAACACTCTTTAATTATAACGAACACTCGTATCTCTACTATAATTTCTGACCCATATGTCGATCATTTATACCTTTGATAGATAAATTCAATATTGGTTTAGAATTTCCCTCAAGAAGGTAAAGAGTTGTAACACTTCCGTGTTGTTACCAACACTTATTTCTTATTGCAGTGTGGAACACTTAAACTCGTTCCCCTGGCTTGATGTTTGAAATGTAATGATTACTTCTTTCCAGCTCTATCGCCTGAAAGAAGCATTGTCTTGGCCCATTTATAATTTGACATATGAATTTCGGAAACTTGTCATTTCATCCAAAAATAGAATAGAAATTGAAGGAGTTATCACCTGAGCACCATTCCTCCAATGCTATTTGGTCATCGATTCGATTTAACTATGCTACTGAATCGACCAAACAGGAAATTTTGAGCCACGCAACCCCTGAAAGTAAATGCACAAAACCAGGAGAGCTACTGAAATTAATTTGGGCTGTGTCTGAAGATAACCCTGGTTGGAAGCATTACTGATGAGGATTTTCTATCCGACACATGTGTCTGGTGCATTAAATTGGTTTAAGATTTTCTTCGAGAAGGTATAGAGTAACACTTTTGTATCATTATCATATGGAAAAAGAAACGTTAAGATTGAAAGCTTAGAAAGATATTCCTTCTTATTTTTCCTTAGAAAGGTCTTGAAGTTTGACTTTTTAACTCTTTGGTCAGAAAGCATGAATATTGATAGAAATACAGACTGACGAGCAATATTGCCAGTTAGAATTCACAATGAAACTATTATGTTAATGGACGGTGGTCAGACATGATGAAGGACTATGCTGGCAAATTTTTGCGTGGCAAAATATGACCATTCCCATTTAAATCGATATAATTGTTTATGTAATGAAAATGATGCTAGTATGAAAACTTATTATTTTTAGTAAACTAGTGAAAAGAGGGTAGTAAAAATCGGCAATTGGGCATATCCTTCATTTTTGCAAAGTTAAAGGAGGTATGGCCAATCAAATACCGACTGGAAATTTGACATTTCTTGCTTAGTTGCATCCTAAGCTTAAGACCAAATTTTGCTGCTGGTCCTTGACAGCAGGCTCAACAAGTAATATGTTGTCGTAATCCCACGTCAAGGATACATTAATAAACACTGATAAACCCAGAACACATTCTCCAAGACAGTTACTTGTAACATTTATTATAAAATAGTTTTATTCATTCAGATTGTGAAGCAGGCAAGTATGGAAATTCTTGTAAAAACAGGTGTGGCTGCCAAATAAAAGTCGGATATTGGAAGAATGAATGTAATAAGATAAACGGCACCTGTTATTGCGAAGACGGATATACCGGAGTTAATTGTACAGAACGTAAGCATTAGCATTTAATACACAAACATTTGGGAAAAAGCAGTGTATTTTTAAAATACCCTTAGAGTAACAATAATCTTATCAACGTTAATGGGCACAAAACCATTTTTCTACTCAACAATGGCTTAGGTATTATATGTATTATATTTTACATGGAAATATCAACTTTGTATCTATTTCTTAAAATAATTGAAATCTGGTGAATTCAATACCGGTCCGGATCAAACTCACAATCAACAAAATATCTCAAAATTTTTTCTGCTCATAGATGTTTTTAGTCCTGATTCATTTCTCTTATTGTATTGAGATTACGATTCCTGACTTCGTTACATATCAAAACTTTTAAGGATGCAAAGATGGGTTCTTTGGATCTGGTTGTAATAAGAAGTGTTCTTGCCATCATGATAATTCTTGCAATCCAATAAATGGAGAATGTAACTGCACAACGCCAGGTTGGAAGGGAAAATACTGTGAGCAGCGTAAGTAAACTTTTATGAATCCATATAGACAAGTATCCCCAGCGTGATGACGTTGCATTGATTGAAGCGGAACACACAAGCTTTTGCGACGGGTTTTGCATGTAAACAGGAAATGCTGTCTCATTCTGTCATGTATGCATTAGACATGACAAACATCCATATTACCGGGACAAGATTAATTTCTGTTTACAAAGCAGTTTTAGACGCCTATTTTAAGACGGATAATATTATGATATGTTGGTTTCCGTCCTCATGTAAACAAGGTATGGATAAAATCATTTAAGATTTGAAGATTTAAATCGGCCATGTTGATTTACTAAACGTTTGATCGTAAGAATGAAAAAATTATAGAAGTTTTTGAAAATATTTTATAACTTTCATACAAATTTGTTTTTGATCAAAAACCATGATCTTTTACACATGGAATAGGTTTTACAATATCATATCCTGCAAGGTATACATGCACATGTGTTTTCATTATAGCCAGTTTGGAACATTTTTATTACATTCCGAAACTTTAAAATAAATCAAAAATCTATGTATTGTCAAAGTGTTTTGAAATGGTCAATACTTAAATGATAACGCATTTTCTCCAATATATTTATCAATGGAGTATTTTGCCATAAATTTAAGCTTGTGACATCGGTACATACGGCGTTGGATGTCAGGAGAACTGCACTTGTCCGGCGAATGCTACTTGTAACCGTATTAATGGTGATTGTGTCTGTAATTCGGGACTGAGAGGACACAATTGTTCTGAAGGTATGTATTATGATCCTTGTACATAGTAAACTCAACATAGATTTTTTAAAAAATTCAACATTTATTCATCATTGTATATTTCCCCACGCTTGACGATGATGCTGCCAGACTACCGTCATACGGCATTTACATATCACAGCTTATCCTGTACTCATCCATGTACTTAAGTTTTTTATTTTCATAGTAGAAATTTGCAAATTACAAGAAAAAACATTTTGGTCAAGGTTTCCGCTCTCATAAACTAATTAAGATTTTCTAGAGATTTTACAAAAATAAATCCTGTCAGCTTCTTTTTAAATTTAGACATATATATTACTTTGGGTATTTCACCACTTGCCTTTTATGTTGACATAATCAACAACATTAGAAGGACAGCACTACCATTGAAAAAACGTCAGAATCAGCAAACGCCTTTTACAGTGAATATGATCCTAATGTCACCAGACGGACACCTGGCTTGGTACTTGACCTATCTACAGCCTTGTATAAGCGCATTCTTAAGACTTGCACTCTGACAGACTGTGACGAAGGGACTCCATGACGGACCCTGTCAAAACCTCTTTTGAGAAGACAGGGCTCCGACAACCTTTCCTGGGCCCCTGTAGTTTGCTGTCTTGTTTGTGTGGTCTTCTTAAATTGAGAAGAATATTTTACACTACAACTGTGCGTTCTCCGAGATCTCTTGGAAACTACAAAGTGGAAGGTTTGTGCGCACGTAATCCGAATAACTACACAATTCACTACCTTCGTGGCAGAAAGCCGTCGTAAGTCGGTAGCGGTTGCCCATAGGTCTCGTTGGTGTATGTGTAGTCTATTTTGTTCCATGTTTCTGTGTCGGGAATCTTTTTTACGTCTTTTCTTGTGCTTTTCTACTTTGAGTTTTGGCCGTCCTAAGTCGGCACCGGTTGCCCATTGGTCTCGTTCGTTTATGTTTGGTCCTTTGTGTTTGTGTTGTGCGTTGATGTTCTCTTTCTGTGCCTGTCTGATCTGTGTTTTTGCATTGGGTGTTTTGGTGTTTTTGCTGTGGATGTTGCAACCTGGTGTTGTTGAAGATCCCCTCCTTTGGTGTTTTTTGTACTTTGCTGTGGGTACTGCAACCGAGTCTTGTTGGAAATCCCTCCTTTCTGTTGTATTCAATGAACTTCAACAAATAATGATCGACTCTATATATACTACTGTAACAGTCTTTATAGGCAGATTCACTGAAATATCACTGCTGGTAGACAAGGAGTCCCCTAGGGTCCCCTAGTAGCCAAGTTCGATCAACTTCGGTTGAACGTTTCTTCAACGCATTTGAAAATTTTTGTCATCAAAATATCTTGAAATTTCTAAAACGTGGGTCCTGTAAGATTAAATTTATATCCCACCCATCCTGCTTAATTTTTGGTACGTTTTTGGACATAATAACTATCACATTCTTTGGCCATAAATACATTATTTAGATTGAGGATCTTACGAAGGTTAAGTACCCAAAACGTGCATGTCTGGACCATGCTGCAAATTTATCTGTTATTAAATGATGATATTGAATTTGAAGACGTTCCCATTACTTATATTGTTGAAAGATTAACTTTAACCGAAATACATTTGTCCCACATTATGCAAAGATTTTACCTTCGGTGAAGACTTTAAACAACAGTGTACTTGCGTCAAGAACAGCACAAGAAGCTGTGACCCTGTGTCTGGGATTGGTTACTGTAAGAAAAGTACAGAAAGTAATTGCACATCAAGTATGTTACTAAATGTATTTTGCCACCAATTTTCAAAATGTCGTTGCTTTTTACCTTTTTCTCGTAAATAGTCACTGACAGTATAATACAAACTAAGATATTGTTTGAACATTTTTCAAAGTTTGTACCGGAAAAACATTCTTTAAACTGTGTCTGTGAAGATGATTTATATTGTGATCTAATACAAGGGCACTAGAGATAGACTTTGTTAACATTTTACGTTACTATAAATCTATCGTCTCTCAAAGACGTGTTCACATTTAATTGGGTCAAAATACATCTTCTTTTTCTATTACATACAACCTAGTGTTCCCTATGCATCACCAAAGAGAGTGAATTTTGTAATTTTGGAAAATGTCAAAATATGTACACTTTGATATAAAGAATTATACTTTTCCCCACATTTCGACAAAAGGTATATGTCTTATTTCAAAGATCAATGTACATGTATGTAGTTTTTCAGCATACATGTAGGTGAAAATATAACCCACCAAAATTGGTTTGTATGATTATCATAGGAACGGATGGCCATATAAAAAAACTAAATAAAATGTGACTTTCATTGCCAGTGGGTCAAACTTGGCTGATATAGTTTAAATCATTTAGATCTGAGACATGCGATTTCAAGGTTTACTCAGAATTCTGTGATGATTACTAAATGAATAGATATATAACCGACATAAAAAAAGAAACGCATATCATATCATACAGTGATTTTTTTCATTCATCATAAAACTTTAATTAGAATTTCATTAAAGTTTTCTTTTTCCAGTACTAGCATAACAGAGGATAACTCGCATTTCGATCATATATCGCAACATATCAAAATGATCATGCTGAATTAAGCGTATTGTTTCTAGCTCCCGTCGCATGGCCGCAGATATGGTATGGTTCTGAAATTTTGTTGTTCGGCCACTTCAGCAAATTTCAGTAAAACTATATAGATGAATGTAAAACGTTTTCAAATTCATCCTATCATTACTCTACATAGAGCACTAAATTGATCATCGACGGACCCCTCGCAATAGAGAAGTAGGACCAGTGCATCGTCGTTGTCTTCGTCTGTTTGTCCTAGTTTCTTCTCGCATGGGGAAATTCTGTGTTCTATTTCTTCCAAAATCCGTAAGCCTTTTGATTGTGATTGTTTTGGAATATGGTTTTAGCTTTTGTGTTTGACTTTCATTCACTGATTGTTTACGTCGTTCTTGCTGTGCTTGTCTACTCTGTGTTTTCACACCAGGTGTGGGTACTGGAACCGATTCTGATTGTTTCTAAATGAAAATTACATACGGAACGTTTCATATTCTAGTAATCCAATCCCCTACCTTACTTCTGTTTAAAAACAGGATCTTGTCCTAATCCGATTATATGGCCTCGAGGAAATACTGGTAAATCCGTATAAATTTCAAGTTATAGCTATAGGCATAATATCTCAGGACTGCAATTGCAATCTTTTGGGGGTACCTCTCTCAAATATGAAGAATAAGAGAAGTATAGTAGGAATTACGATAAATTTGACATTAAACTTAAATACACAAATCTACAGCATCGGCAAGAAATCTGAGAGGCAAAGAAATGTATCAAAAAAGAATAGGCCGATATCATGTTTACATATATCTTCAGAAATGTACAATCTACACTCTGACATCTTGTCTAACATCGGTTTATGCCCTTTAACTTGGTATTTCTGCAGCCTTCTAAATACCAAGAGCATAGAGAAAAAAGACGTTTAATTTATCATAATTTTATCAACACTCAGCAAAATTAACTTCAATAATCAAAGCCATCCTCAGTAAAAACAAGACACATGAGTACTTTGGCT
The DNA here is from genome assembly GCA_033119305.1 of Pinctada imbricata. Lineage (NCBI taxonomy): Eukaryota > Metazoa > Mollusca > Bivalvia > Pterioida > Pteriidae > Pinctada > Pinctada imbricata. The sequence continues at coordinate 40,952,572 of VSWD01000013.1, forward strand.
TTTGAAACTTTCAAAATTTTGAACGAAAGACTATTTTTTGCTACATTATCCCATTGAATTAAAAAAAAAATTTTACAGCTCTGGTTATAACAACACAGCAGATATTCGAAGACCAAGAACCACAAGGTATGCAAAATAGATTTAAGGTATGCAGCAGCCACGCCTTAGAATTCCCTCCCAGATCATGCTTTTATTACATTTCCATAAGTCCATTTCAAAAGTATATTAAATATAGTATGGAAAAAGTGGAGATAATCATCATTCGGGAATCCGACTTTGACTGCTGCAGATCTTAAAGACTAACTTGTATTATCATATGATAAATTACTTTGCTCATTATCTTTCTATATACTTCCTATGTGCATTCTCTTAAAGAGTCTACCTTTTAATTTCCTGCGACGATGAACCACAAACACTTTGATGACAATCGATGTTGGAGTACCGGTCAACGTATCCATTTGATCAATGCTACACCCATTTTATGTCCGTGGTATATAGTAAACTCAATAATTAAAAGTTGCAAGTTTATTTTTTGCTTTAGCCTTTTAATAGCAACTCTCTATAAGCATAAACAAATTTTAAGAAATCTGCCCATGAACATTTTACAGTATGAAGACATTTGTTTGGCATTTAACAAGTGTGATATTTAAGGGCCAAGGGTTCTATTTCTTTGACAAAAGACAATATGGGGTGACGTAATTTGATAAATTCATTCATTTGAAGAAGATTAAGATATCATCTAAAAAATTATGCATTTCGATAAGCATTTTTTAGATTTTCTTTTTATCAATCTTGGCTTTTTATTTTTTCGTAATTGACAATTTTTAAATAGGAGAATGACAGGAGCACCTCAGCACCTCAGCCTATGATTGTTATGACAAAATTGTCTTTAAAAAGTATAAATCATATTATGGACATTGAGCTTCTTTCATTTATTTCGTCATTAAAATTGGTTTCCATAACAAAGTGCATTAAACCGTAATTTAATTTTATAATTTTCATGAGAGTCATATTGCGTTGCATAAGCGGACGGACAGACAGACGGACATCGCCATACCATGACAAATATGGATAATGACCATATCCCTGTATACAACACAAAGTCGATAATTCAGAAAATCATAAACCGAAGGCATACTCATTCAGGATTAAACAGGAACCAAAGCAAACAAAAACCTCCACCATATGAAAAAATGCGAACTCCCATTATGGGAGTGAGACCAGGTGCCCAGGAAGAGTAAGCATCTCCTTGCTTGCATGCAACACCCGCCGCTTCAATTCGGTAAACTGTCATATCCGGTTACTTCCATTTAGGAAGACATAGAGTACAATCTTTGGTGGGATGGTTCCAATGGTCTATGACAGAATATCATCATACATTCTGGAGAGTGGGACATCACAGTGTATGAAGAGTTCCCCATATCGACCGTAGAACTTCCTCAGTAACGGTGTTAGTTGGTCACAAACATACTACATCTCGCCAAATGACCGGTGTATAAAAATAAAACCATGTGAATGTATAGTAGTTTTGATCTTCTTTCAGATGAAATCATTTTTACGTTTAAATTTCTATTTTTCGTATGTTTGGGGGGGGGGGGGTTAAAAGTAGATATTTTTCAAAATTTCAATGAAATGTTTGGTGATCTTTACTTTTTCCAGCTTTTCAGGTGTTTGAATGTTATGTATATGATAATTCATTCATGATTTCGAAACTAACTTTAAAGTCTCCTCTCTCATATTATGAAAGCAATTTGTTTAAGTAACAAGGATATCTTTAAACAAATATAAACAAAGGAGGGTATCTCCAACAACAACAGGCTGCAGCACCCACAGCAAAACCCCAAAACAACCAGTGCAAAAGCAGACAAGCACAGAAAGAGACGCAAAAGGGACAAGGAACGTCAACGCACAACACAGAAACATCAAACACAAAGGACTACACATAATCCAACGAGACCAATGGACAATCTGTGTCGACTTATGACGGCCTTCTGCCGCGGAAATAGCAGAAGGTGTGGTTATTTTGGATTACGTGCGCGCAACCCTCTCGCTTTTCCGATTACCAAGAGGTCTCGAAGAACGAACAATGGTGGTGTAATATAGCCTCCTTACTGACAGATGACCACACACAAACACGAATCAGGATCTAAATATCATGATGAAAAGGCTTACAAGTTCCAATTTCGGACACATCTCAACGGAAACACAGAAACACGAACGATGACATACGAGTAAGTATCTAGTCACACTCCCATATTGGGAGTTCGCTTCTTTCTATGTGGAAGAGGCTTTTGTTTGTTTGCTATGGTTCCTGTTTTATCCTGGTTTTGTATGCTATTGGTTTATGATTTCTGAATTATCGATTTTGTACTGTGTATGGCGATATGGTCATTATCCATATTTTTCACCTAATCAAGTAGGACCAAAATGAAAGCTAAAGGCTTATTTAGATTTCATCGCATTATTTAAAAAAACAAGGGGGATTTCCGCTCATAGTCCACAGTATGAGAACATAGAACAAGAAAATTGCCGAAAATAATTGTAAGTAGCGCCACCCTGAGTAAATCGAATGAAGAAATAAGGTGAACCCCTTAAATGAAATACTCATTTCCAAAGAAAAGGGAAGAATTGGTGAATGAAAGTCAAACAAAAACCTATAATGAGTATCAAATATCAGAATCAATTGCCATGCAAATTCTTTTTAGATACATGTAACAAAACAGAGATAGAGAGTAGATCCCTAACATTAAGAAAGTATTCGGAAATGTAAAAGGAATGCCCTTTCATTAGAAAAAGAGCTTAACCAAACTATTTTTATTACGGCGGAGTTGTTAATTGTACAATGAGAGTGAGAGTGGGTGTTCGATCATACATCATTTGCCACGTGTTCACGGTCGGAATATAATGCATAGGGAAAATAGCGTTTAAGCACGAAATATTTCATCGAATCTTCTTATTCATTCTAGTCTGTTTTGATATTACGATCAACAAAAAATACAGATTGTTATACATTTTCGACTTATCACTCAAATTATTTATATCATAAAAGGCCCCCGGCCTTTCTTCTACGAAAAAAATATAGGTTAAGTTATTTCGTAGTAGATTGTCGTCTAAAGATAATATGATATCTATATATGAAGCAGATTTCATGTTTTAGTGGTTTCTTTCACATCTAGTTCCAATGCATAGCTTTTGCCAAGGTAATTAGCGATTGAGGAAACTAAATTCAATTTAGTTGCATGTATCATACAGATAGAGAAACTTTATTGTTCGGTGAAGAAACAAAAAAAGTGGTTTGGATAAATGAAGATATTTTTCATGAACACATGCGTTCCTGTCTAACGTAAAAAATCTAATTGCGCCAACTTTCAGCCGTTTATGTTTACTATTCATCGACTTGAACGATTTCGTACCCCTCCATTCATTGCAATACAGCCATTTAAGGATCATCCCGTCCATTGTTCATCTACCTGGCATAGTAGCCTTACTGTTTTGAATTTCACTAAGACTTCGGCACTTAAACATTTACAATAAAAAAGTTTCATATTTGATAATTGACATTACCTTTATTTTCTTAGGAAGTACGTCTCAACAAGACAAAACAAACATCATCATCGCTGCTGTTACATTGGGAACTCTGATGGTATCGATAATAATTATTATCACAGTTATGTACAAAAGGTATAGTAATTTGAAATGTAATTATAACTTTTCAGCGTAAAACTCAGAATGGATGACAAAATGAAACAGAAGATGTCGACTCGGATACTTTGAGCTCGCTACAGCCGACAGAGCACGGACTGCATTTCGTACGCCCCTACCCTATTTTTATATATATTTACATATTCATCTGTGTTCCTTGGGCCCCTGCGTTGTGCTGTCTTGTTTGTATGGTCATCTTACAGTAAGGAGGTTATTTTACACAACAATTGTGCGTTCTTCGAAACCTTTGGGTAACCGGAAAAGTGGGCGGGTTGTGCGCACGTAATCCAGGATAACCACACCATCTGTTACTAATTTGGCTGATGGCTGTCCTAAGTCGGCACCGATTGCCCATGGGTCTCGTTGGTTTATGTGTGGTCTTTTATGTTCGATGTTTGATGTCTCGTTTGCTGTTCCTTGTCTCTTGCTGTATGGGTTCTCTGTGTTTTCACTTGGGGTGTTTTATGTGTTGCTGTTGGTGCTGCAACCAAGTTTTGTTGGAGATCCCCTCCTTTCTTTCCTATAAAAAGATCGTAAAATGGTCAATTGGCAAATCTGATAGTATTGGGAACCCTTTTATTCCTTACCACTTCTCTGGAAAATCTTTCATACAAATTCTCTGTACAAAGGGAGGGGATCCCCATCATGACTTGGTTGCAATAACAACAACAAAACATCAAAGACACCCGAAGCGAAAACAGTATATGTAAGGACCAAAAATGACATGTCATCAATTTTGGAGAGTTTGGGTACGGAAGGTGTAAATGATGCACTGAGAAGAAAATTAACTTCCATTTTACAAATTCAGTTTTCTTTGCCATTGAAACCATGTCTGAAATTTTAAATATATGTGGAAATACTTATAATGAGGCATTTTAGAAGATTCGTTCCCATGGTAACAGGTATTGCAGTCAACTGAAATTTCTTAATTGTTTTTCTTATGTCTTTCAGCGTATAAATGCTAAACAAGAACTATGCCTTCACCAGCTATTCTTATGGTCGTTGTGCTCATAATGTTGGTAAAAACTGTTTCTGAAGAAGCCATATTTTAGACCGAAAATTTTGCATAATTTTGTTCAATTTTAGGGGCAAAAAGTCGAAATGTATGTTTGATTTGAACTCATATGCCAGGTATCTTTCAGTATAATCCTCGAGTTTTAAGAAAATGTTAAAACATGTGTTTTCTTCTTGATAATTTCATTTAAAAGGGTGCTTTAAATGATGGCCATAGTGACATTCAGTTCAATACTATTATACATAGAGTAATTTACAGGTCAAATTTAAGCTGCCCCTTATATATTTTGAAGCATTTTTATTAGTACATCTTAAAGAGCATTATAAATTTAAAAAAATTAGTTTGAATTTTTTTAAGGTCACAGATCTAAATTTTAAGGGCACCTGGACTGCGATTCACCAAAGTTGATGAAATTCTGTGTTTTATTGAATATGTAAGGGGCAGTAACTCAAGAATTATGTGAAATTGATTCATACATACAAATAAAAATATAAGATTATCATATTCTTTGTAAGGAGTTATTTTCTTCTGAGAAATGTTCTGAAATAAAAGTTATTATATTTCTTTCTCCTATCGACCCTAACTTAAGAAAGAAACATATCTGATATAAATATAGGACCGTCAAGGCAAAATTTTGGAGCAATAATTAATAATAAAAAAGAAATGTTTCGTAAAATTGGAGCTTTTATTTGAATTGAGCTTGAACTTAGGGCCAATGATCTCGACAAATTTTGGAAGTGCTCAAACAAAGAATAGTTCCTTCTGTCCCCACATAAAGATCAAGCAGTATAATGAGTTAAAGAAGATCCTGACGAGAATCTCAACAGAACTCACAATAGAGCACAAAATTACGCATCGACGGACCCCTAGCAAGCTAGAGGTGGGACCAGGTGCCCGGGAGGAGTAAGCATCCCCTGTTGGCTAGCCGCACCCGCCGTCGATGTTTCAGCACGAAAATAAAAACAATATATAAAATTCATGCACTGTCTGACGTAATGTCTATATAGAAAGTGCTATGGCGACAATGTCAGGGAAATATATTCAAAACACTTACTGTCAAACCCCTCGCGGGGAACTTTTTTACGAGCTCCACACGGCAAAGGGCATAAGTGTGAAACAAATGAGTTAAAGAAGATCCTGACGAGAATCTCAACAGAAGTATTTTAAAGAATACTAAAAAGCAATTTGAAAAGATGTTGTCCTCAGGAGTCAAATGAAAAGTTGCCATGGCAACCAATTTTGACCACAAAATGTAGGAAAACAACACAAGGACCCACTATCTTTTTTTCAGTGATTCTATTTATCAGATAAAATATATTTTGTTTTGACATCAGTGATGGTGTTATCAGCTTGACATTTCGTGTTAATTTGCTTACAATGGTAAATATTGGACATGAAAGGACTTAATTTTGACTCTCTTTGACTGACTTTTATTTGAAATGATTTGACTAATTGAACGAAATTTCAAAAATTTAATTCATTTTCGAAAAATATAGCTTTAAAAGATGGAAAGTTGTTAATGCCAATTAGTTTTGAGAATGGTTTCCATAGCAACATGCTATACAAAGATGGCTTATTTGATCATTGTTGTAGTGCTATAAATATACAGACCTCGTTCTCATGGCAACCGAAATTGTTTTTGTCAAAAAATGGTTATTTTCGTATTCAGTGCTAAATATACATGTATTTAACAGAGTTATTGAACATGTGATGTTACGGTAAAGTAAACGGGGGTTTGTTACGGATATTCTGATTGGATATTTACTGGTCAGTGGTCAGTTTAGTGAGTAAGGAATTTATAAGGTCATTCGAAGGCTCAGATTTTAAGCACTTACACGCTTTTCCTCGACTCTCCTCAATGTCCGACCACGAGGATACTTTGCTTCTGGACGATAGTAGTAAGTCTGGAGGAAAACTCAAGGCCTTTCATCTAATAATTCTGATTTTGCTGATGCCATTAGTTTATTTCGAACAGTTTTGGACAATCAATTCTCCAACTTAGCTCAAAAACTCCTCACTGACCAGCAGGCTAACGTTAAAACTCTATCTAAAAAGTTTAAGGAGAATCCCGCCAGTAAGCTGAAAGGAGAGGGTAATAAAATTCAATACTCCTTCAACGAGGAAATCCTTGAGGACCTTGAAAACTTGGAGGGTCAGATTTCCAACCCCTCACTATCTGCCTTGATTCGAGAAATAAAAGAGAAGCTACGTAAACGTAATAAACTTATAAGAATCGCGGATGGCAGCCCCGCAGGATGGAAAACAGTGTCCGAGTATGAACTCAACGACGTCGCCGACGACTCGGACGATGATAAACGCATCAGAAATGCAGAATCTAGAGCTCTACGTGCCGCTAAACGTGGAAGGGGAGGACGACCACACCCATATCAGAGGACCGTTCCGGCAGCGGCAGGCTCGGCCGCTCAGCTATCTCAGCATTATTCTGTTGGCGCTCCTTATCATCTTCACAGCTCCATGCAGCCCTTTCGTGTCGGCGGGGGCACGCGCAGGACCCCCCAGCCCACAGACCTGTGCTTTAAATGTTACCAGACTGGCCACTGGAAAAGCAGATGCCCCCTTAACTTTACCTCTCAGCAGTCAGGCAGTAGCGGGCCCTCTGCAGGCCAAAAGTGATGATGATAAGTATCAAACAATTCTAGGTTCTGAGTTAGAAGGTTTCCTTCAGAAAACAGAGAAATGTTCGATTGTAAATGAAGGCAGGGTCAAGAAAAACTTATTTCGAAATCTCAGTTATTGGAAAAACATAAATGCTTTCGATTCTGTCATTTCTGTTATTCAAAACGGTTACTCCATACCTTTTAGTTCAGAACCTCCAAGCATGTTCTTTTAGAATAATAAATAAGCCATTATGAATGAAGATTTTGTTTCATAGGCAGTTCAAGAACTAATCGATTCAGGTAGAGTAGTAAAGGTTCCTAGTAAACCGTTTGTTGTTAGCCCTTTGAGCGTTGCAGAAAATAGAGAAAAGAAAAGATTAATCCTCGATCTTAGTATCCTGAACAAATTCATCAAAAAAGAAAAAATTAAATTTGAAGATTGGAAGATTGCTATTCAGTACTTTGAAAAAGATTCTTTCCTCACGAAATTTGATTTACAATCCGGCTATCATCATATTGATATAAATCCATTTTTTCAGAAGTATCTAGGTTTTTCATGGAATGGGATTTTCTATGTTTACACCGTTTTACCTTTCGGTCTTTCTTCAGCACCTTTCTGCTTTACAAAATGTTTTGAGACCGTTAGTTAAATTCTGGAGAAGAAACAATCTAAGGATAGTTTTGTACCTAGACGATGGGTTTTTGATCTCTGATACGAAAGATCTCAGTGTTAGAGCTACTACTTTTGTAAAGAATTCTTTACTTCAAGCAGGCTTTTTCATTAACGAGAAAAAATCCATGTTTGAACCAGTTCAAAAACTAGAATGGTTAGGTCTTCTTTGGGACTCTGTCGAATTCACTTTACAAATTCCTGAGCGCAGAATTATAGACACAGAAATATCTTTAGATAGAGTTATCGCGCTTTTACCCAATGTTTCGGCTAGATGTCTTGCAAAAGTCGTTGGCAAAATTATTTCTATGTCCCCTGTTATGGGAAATATTGTACGACTCATGACACGACGATGTCATTTGGCCATAGAATCTAGAGTAGAATGGGATAGAAAACTTGATATATCCGCTTTAGAATCAGTTCTATTAGAACTACGTTTTTGGAAAGAAGGTATTAGGACCTATAATGTTAGATGTCTACATTCTTATCAGAAGAAAAATCTTGTTATTTATTCTGACGCTAGTGATGTAGCAGGAGCTGCATATACTTTAGAAATTAATCAAAAGATTTTTCATTGTATGTGGAATGGAGATGAGAGCTGTAGATCCTCCACTTGGAGGGAGCTTAAGGCCATTGAGCTCGGGTTACGCTCCTTTTCGGGCAGTTTAAAAGAAAAATCATTAAAGTGGTTCACAGATAATCAGAACTGTGTGAAAATTGTAGAGAGTTGTAGTATGAAGCATGACTTACAGGATATCGCTTTTTCTATTTTCAAAACTTGTTTAAATTATGGCATAACCTTGGAAATAGAATGGATTCCTAGAGAACAGAATTGTAAGGCAGATTACATGAGTAGAATTGTAGATTGTGAAGATTGGGGAGTTACAGATGATTTTTTCCAGTTTATGTACCATTTATGGGGACCATACACCATAGACCGATTCGCAAATTTCAATAATTCTAAGCTTCAGCGATTTAACTCGTTGTTTTGGAATCCGGGTACCGAGGGCGTAGACTGCTTTAGTCGGGATTGGGACCGCGAGAATAATTGGTTGGTCCCACCAATAAGCCTCATTGGGAAATGTATTTTACATTTAGTCTCTTGTCATAGTTTTGGGACTCTAATTGTCCCAAATTGGCCGTCTTCTTATTTTTGGAATTTTCTTTTTGACGAAAAATCAAATTTCAAAGTTTATGTCAAAGATATGATTGAATTTCACAATCCTAATGAAATATTGAAACAAGGGAACAACAAAAATTCTGTATTCGGTTCAGAGAAGTTTTACTCAAGTATTTTAGCTGTGAGATTGGATGCTAGACCTTGCTGTTGACTCGTATAAGGCCCTGGTGTGCAGCTGCACATTGCAGATGATCAGATTATGAACTTTTAGATGATTTTCACAGTTCGCTTTTATCATTGACATTGTACATATATTTATAGAGCCTGATGTGCATGGGCACATTGCAGAAGTTCAGATGTATGGAACATTACTAAAATAATTATGGATATATACATCGTATTGTGAATTTATGTCCTGGTGTGCATGGGCACATTGCAGAAGCATGTTTTGTATATATGGTGAATTTTAGATCCTGGTGTGCTGAGCACATTGCAGAAGTTTGTATATTTACATAGACTATAATATGTTGTATTTCGGTCCTGGTGCTGAATATTGCACTGCAGATGTATTATTAAAAAAAAAGATGTCTTTCGTAAACTTATCTTCATCATTCATATTTACGTTTAGCAGAGATCTTCAAAGTAGGCAGATGGAGGAATTCAGATCTCTTCTCGGATGATGCTTATCTAAGGAGGTTATCAGCCCGTCTACCGGATTACTGCATGATGTCAAAGGCACCCTCAACTAGAGCTAAATATAGGTATGCGTTTAACAAATTCTGTACCTGGTGTGTATCTCAAAAAGGTAAACTCGATTACCTACCTGCATCAGATATGTCTTTTTCTCTATATATCATTCATCTTTTTCAGGAATTTAAATCTGCTTCAAAGATAGAGGAAGCAGTGTGTACCATTTCTTGGGCTCATTCATTGGCCGGACTTGAGAATCCCTGTCAGTCCTCTTTAGTAAAACAGTGCAGAGAAGGCGCCATAAGAGAGACCAGTAAACCTATTGTAAAAAAGGAACCTATCTCTCCCGAACATTTACTTATTTTAGTGGAGAAATATGGTCAAGACTCATGTAACCTTAGTGATTTAAGATTTATTACTATGTGTTTGCTTGGATATGCAGGTTTCCTACGTTTTTCAGAGATTATTCACATTAGAAGATCACACATCTCTTTTTACGATGACCATGTTACCATTTTTCTGCCAAAGAGTAAGACAGATAAATATAACGAAGGATCTGATGTTTTTATCGCAAAGACTGGCAATAAAACATGCCCAGTTGCCATGTTGATAAGATATCTGAAATTAGCTAATATTGAGTCTTCTTCTTCTGAATATCTTTTTCGCCAGATTACCTTTATGAAAAAGACACATTCTTATCAATTAAGAAAAACTGACAAACCATTGTCTTACACTAGAGCTAGAGAAATTATTTTGTTTTGTTTAAAATCTGTTGGCCTGGACTGCTCCAAATTTGGACTACATAGCTTACGATCAGGTGGCGCCACCGCAGCTGCTGCTGCAGGGGTCAGTGATCGTATTTTCAAAAAGCACGGTAGATGGAAGTCAGACAAAGCAAAAGATGGATATGTTAGAGAGGGGTTAGAGGAAAAATTGTCCGTGTCAAAAAATTTGGGTATTTAAAAAAAAATCACATTAAGATTGTAGTGCCGATCTTTAATTTGTCTCTTCTTTGTCATCGAATCTGAGCGCTTCGCCTCCTACTCCAATACATGTGTTATTTATATTTTAAATGATTTATGTTCGTTTGAGTAGAACGAATTAGAACATAACAAGTATAGAGAAAATCATAAACATAGGTAATCACAGATTACGAAGCTCACCTCGTGGCAGCCTAGTGCAATTCAATCATATTTCTTAGTACATGTACATGTATATTGGCTTTTAAATGCAAAATCATTCAAGTGGAAAAAGTCATATTATGAAAGTTTGATCAAAGATACATCCAATATGCAAGATTGGTACATGTAGCACTTATACTTTGCTCAATATTTGCTTTTAAAGGCAAAATCACTCAAGCGGAAAATCAATATTGGCTTTTAAAGGCAAAATTACTCAAGCGGAAAAAGTAGGTCAAGGTCATTTTATGAAAGTTTGATCAAAGATACATCCAATATGCAAGTTTGGAAAATGTAGCACTTATACTTTGCTCAATATTGGCTTTTAAAGGCAAAATCATTCAAGTGGAAAAAGAAGTTCAAGGTCATTTTTGAAAGTTTGATCAAAGATACATCCAATATGCAAGTTTGGAACATGTAGCACTTATACTTTGCTCAATATTGGCTTTTAAAGACAAAATCAAAGACGAGCGGAAAAAGTAGGTCAGATGCTGCATCCGATGCATGGGTCCATCTCGGCATCCAAAGATGAATCACTTGTGCAAGTTTGGTTTCTGTAGCATCAGTACTTTTTCAGATACTGAGCTACCCCAAACTTCTTAAGCAAGCCACTCTGAGCTACCCCAAACTTCTTAACCAAGTTATTCAGGCGGAAAATGTAGGTCAGATGCAGCATCCGATGCATGGGTTCACCTCAGCATCCAAAGATGAATCACTTGTGCAAGTTTGGTTACTGTAGCATCAGTACTTTGCCAAATTCTGAGCTACCCCAAAATTTAGATCTGTATGTGAGAGCCCTTCCAAGACTCAATATAAATAAAGGAGCTTGCTTTTTATATGCAAGAATTCGGTCTCAAACTGCATTGATTACGTGTTACGCTTTCTTGTTGAATAAACTTACAATTTTCATTTCGAACATAAATCAAAACACACCAAAGAACATTCCTACACACACGCGAATTATATAACGTATGTTTGGTCTTTAGACCTACACCGAATACTGATTTGGCCAATTTCCAAAATTCATAATGGCTGACAAAATTACGAAAAATGTCCGAGGTAGGCAATTTTGCGCACTTTTTATTGTTACGTCTCAATGAAATTGCGTCTTTTAACAGTGACGTCATAATGTAAAACAACGCCAAAAGATGTTTACTCAGACATGTTGTGCTTTCTGTTGGTTTATGTGCAATCTTTAATGTTTCATGTTTCTGTGGTATGAGTTAGTGTTCCTTGTTCCTACTGCGTTTCTTTCTGTAGGTGTTTGTTCTGTGTTTTTTGCATGTTTTGGGATTTGCTATGTGTGCTGCAACCTAGTGTTGTTGAAGATCCCCTCCTTTCTTCTGATAAGATCGGAAAATGATCTATTACATTGACTTAAGAAATGAATCTTATATTTTTTCTGTTTATGCAGGTATCACCCGAAAAATTGGACAGAAAACTGCATCAATGCGCGTAGCATGTATTAACAAAATTTCTCAGCCAATCAGAATCTTCGTTTCTTAAAAATGACAATGGAAATTAAATTATTTGAGAAATCATTGTAATATTTTTTGGGTTGATCGAGCTGTCAACACCATAAATGTAGGGAAAACTGCATCGTGCGCGTAGCGCAAGATGCACGAGTTTTCCCTCAATTTTTGGTGTTGATACCTCGATCAACCCAAAAAATATTACAATGATTTCTTATCATTTCATTTCGTCGCTTTTGAACGTTTATTTGTAGGTTTGAAACTGTGTTTCTAACGACGTTGCTTGTGACGTTGCTAAGCGCGCACTTCCACTTTATGTTGATGAAGGTATCAACAAAATTTCTAGGCCAGTCAGAAACTTCGTTTCTTGAAAATAACAATGGAAATCAAATGATCAGTATATCATTCATTCATTTTAGGAAAAACGGTCGGCAAACTATGCCTACAGAAAATGTTTACGCTGAACTTAACAAGATGTCACAGCCACTGAGTCAAGAATACATGTATGAAGATCTGCGGAGTAGAAATTATTTGGAGGATCCTAAATCATTGAATCAACATCAATGACTGCAGCCTGTTTCACGAACTTTCTTATGTAACATTTTAGGAATTTCGGTAACTTTTGATTGCTTAGTTCTACCTTTTAACTAGATTTAACGAAGTTTTGTTTCTGAATCTATATTAAGTATTTAGAAATGATATTTGAAAACAGAATATAATTCAAGTAGAAGAGGTTTAAAACGTCTTCAAATTTATTCGCACCATTGTTACGAAAATTCCTGAATTTTTTCTCGTAAGGACTTTTGAGAAACTGGACACTGGTCTGAAGGCAATTTCAGTGTGACGAAAGCGTTTCCGGAGAAAATGAGCAATAAGACATTGCCTCAGGAAGAGATGTATGATATTGTGAGAGCAACGAGTGAAATCTTGTTCATTTAGAATAAAATGAACAATTTTATATTCTAATATATATTTTTTGCGTTATTAAGACGATGTTTTCCTTTAAAAAAGAAGTTAATTTTTCCTCTAAATTATACAAAGGAAGTACTTCTGTTATAGAGTGGACTTTCGCGAAAATGAAAATATATACTTGATACAATTTTTTTTAACAAAATGGGGTTCTGTAACTCGTGGTATTGAGCAATGTCCAATAGGCAAAAAATGTGGCATAGGATATGTTTTTAGAATCGGTTAAAATCGGTTTAATAGAAAAAACTTGCCTATTCATTTCCCTTCAGATTATGGGACAATCTGTTATGAGTGTATTCCGATCAACTTTATCATAGTTATGAATGAAATGAACGACATAAAGATGTCAGGGTGAGTATTTTGTGCCTGTAAGCCTATACATAATTTGTCTGTTTAGGACAAAATAAGACAGTTTTCAGTTTCCGTATTGCGTAGTTCAACTATAATATTCATACACTATCTTAAACATTTCAATTGTTCTGTCCCAATTTCCACATGAACAAAAGGGAATCGAAACAATGAAATAATGCCATTGATATACTCAAGGACTTCGTTACGTAGCGCTACTGATTTTTTTCTACCAAAATTTTATGAAAAATGAATCGAATAATGCAGGTTGTTTCTATGCATTGCATTGGTCTAGAATGATCAATATTTTTCTAATAAGTAATTATCATGATATAATGAAATAATTATTTATTTACCCTTCTTCTACTTTAGAATTATAATCGGAGCAGCCTCTCTGGATGAGAAATGAAAGGAGAACATCACACAAGACATTATTTTGAACCAAGATTTTTTTTATGATTTTTACACCTATAGCTTATTGCTTTTATACGTATTTCTGATCCTTTTTACGGTTTTTAAACTTATTGATCATTTAGATATATGCTTATCAGAGCATGTAGTCAGAGGACGCTCACTCCCCCCGGGCACATGATCCTACCTACGCTCATGGTTCGCGATTGCATTGTTAATGGAGACTTACACAATTTTGCCATTTCCATTTGGATCTTTGACTCCTCAACAATATTGTTTCTTTTTCTCTGGTATACGCCTTAAAATGCTTTTACAAATTATTTGGGACAAAAAGAAGGCATCATTTTTGGTTTTTAATACATCTGAATATTTTCTGCCTGAAAGCGTTGATCCATCCTTAGCTTGTTCTTTGGAAGAAAGGTTTGTTCATGTTTAGAACTCGTTCTTCATTTATCCATTATTTGGATATCTCCTTGTTCTGCCCCGATCATTACTGATGATAATACTTGACGATGTGCTTATATTGTGCTATGCATTTTTTATAGATATAGCATGCTTTATTTAAACTGTTTTACACAAAGTACTACTGACGAGGATTCAATAGCCGAAGCACGTGTCTAGTACAATAAGATCGGTACTATAGAACATATGGACACCTGGTCCCACCTCTAGCTTGCTAGGGGTTCGTCGATGTTTAATTTTGTGCTCTATTGTGAGTGCTGTTGAGATTATCGTCAGGATCTTCTTTAACTCATTTGTGTCACACTTATGCCCTTTGCCGTGTGGAGCTCGTAAACAAGTTCCCCGCGAGGGGTTTGACAGTAGGTGTTTTGAATATACTTCCCTGACATTGTCGCCATAGTACTTTCTATATAGACATAACGTCAGACAGCGCATGAATTTTATATATTTTCATTTCCATGCTTCATTAACATCGACGGCGGGTGCGCCTAGCCAACAGGGGATGCTTACTCCTCCCGGGCACCTGGTCCCACCTCTAGCTTGCTAGGGGTCCGTCGATGCTCAATTTGGTGCTCTATTGTGAGTGCTGTTGAGGTCATCGTCAGGATCTTCTTTAACTCATATATTTCAATGTTGACAATACATTATATTTCAATCCTGATAATTACTTACCTCTATTATTTTCCTATAATAAAGGATATTCTTTCTTAGAATTATCAATTCTCTGTAGAATCAAAAGATATTCCATAAGAGATCATTTGATATCCAATGATGTCATAGCAACCTCATCAACCTCTTTTCGAGCTAAAAACAAGACAATCTATTTATTTCTTCAATTACGGAATAAGATTTCCCCTCAAACGTTAGATCAGTCAACTTATATTATAGCTGATACAACAAATGTTTTACTAATTGCTAAATTTGTTGTTCAAATGTAGAAATCATCAAAACTGACCAACCAACAGACCGCATTTAAATCTATTTTGTCTCAATTTCTCTGATTTATTGTAAAGAGTGCAAATTAATTTATTATATATTGAGAAAATTGAAGTAATGAATTAATGTTACTTGATTTGAGGAATCTAATTTGATACTTGCAACATGTCTAAATGGAAACCAGATGCCTTAAATCCTCCTCTTATTCTAGAATACCAACTGGCTGTTGAAAATTTGGACTATATTAACACCGCATCGTATGATATATTTTCATTCATAGTTTATCATAAACCTATAATCAAAATCTGTGACATGCTATTTTCAACTTACGAGGGCTGATTGATATGTTGTGAGCCTCGTATTTAAGGATTTGAATTTTATCCACATAATCCCCTTCAGTATCCAACACTTTGCCACCTGTGTTTAAGGGCCTCAATATCACTTTTAAAGAATTTACTCCTTATCTTGACTGGCCAGAAAGTCATCCACATAAAGTATGGCGTCATCATCGGACTGAAAGTGGGTACAAGAAATAACTGCTTTCAGTTATGAGAAGAGAATAAAGTCTGATGGTGCAAGATTAGGTTAATAAGGATTATGCTCAATCAAATTAAGGCCACACTCATTAATGATAGCTATGGCAAGGACAGACTTGTGAACAGGAGCATTGTCCTGATGGAACAACACACCTTGATACAGCTTTGCGTGGCGCTTAACTTTTTATTTCTAATATTTTCCCGTAAGTATGTCCGGAGTGAAGCATAGTATGTTTCATTGATTGTTTGTCCTTTTTGGAGGAAATCTATTAGCAGAGTACTTTCTGCAACCAAGAAAACCGAGGATTACGACATATCATTCAGCCCTCGTAGGTTGGTCCTTACAGATGGTTTATATCAATTTGTTGATGATACAGTGTTTTTCATTATTACAAAACGTGCTTTATTATATATTTAAATATTTTTTATATTCTATCTTATAATATGTGTGAAAAGAGTGAGATTGTTTATGTGGATGTTGAATCTGTTTACGCACGATTAGCAAACAGATTATGTAATGTGTACTTGATAAAATAAAAATTGAAATGAGAAATGACATCATCAATTATAGAAAAGAGTGCAGTAATAGTAAATATTGCTACCAAAGAAAGGAGGGGATCTCTCCAACAACACTCGGTTGCAGCACCAGCAACAAAAGCTCAAAATACTCAATGGTAATAATAATAATAAACATATTAAAGGAAGAACCTAACAATCATTCACTCTCAAAGCCGAGAATGCAAGGCCAAATTGTGAGAATTCCCATCGGAACGGTTGCGAACCCCGGAATGAACAACATTCCGAAGTGAGACCAGGGGCCCGGGGAGAGTCAGCGTTTTCTGATTAAATGCAACACCCGTCGCAACAGCTCTTGAGGAACATGTCAAATTCGGTGATTGATTCGATGTACACTTTGATGTACAAATCAGGTAAGTATGTGTTGTTTGGTGATTACGACAGTCATTCAATCACAATGTAGAATGTCACTGATCATTCTGGAAAGGGGGATCTGATATGATATCCGTGCCGCAATGATGATTTCAGCCGTTGTATGATATAACCCTGAACTATAGCTAACTTGTAAGCCGTCTGGCTTTGATCATGAAATCTTCATATTTGGAACATTCCCTGGCGTACCATATGAGCTGAGAAATAAAAGCGCCATAAGCAGTAGAAGACGGAATGTTGCTTCTCATGAAAGGGAAGTTAGTTATGTGGAAGCTGTTTTTGAAAAGTATAAAAATGTTATATCCACAAGAATTGATTCTAAACTAGGCAAACGTTTCAAACACAGAAACACCATTTTTGGACCTAATTATCAGAATTGTTAATGGAGAGATCCATACAAGTGTGTATGACAAAAGAGATGATTTTGGATTTAATATATTAAATTTAACACGGAGTAGACACGCACAGAACGAGACGTAAAGGTACAAGGAACGCCAAATCAGATCGAAACATCAAACACAAATGACTACACATATACCAACGAAACCAATGGGCAATCGGTGCCGAATTAGGACGGCGATCTGCACCGTTAGTAGCAAACGGTGTGGTTATCCGGATTACGTGCGCACATCCCTCCCACTTTACCCAGAGGTCTACAAAATAATCTCCTCATTGTAAGACGACCATGCAAACACACAACATAACGCTGGGGCCCAAAACACACAGATTGATAGATAAATCGATATAAAAACAGAAGACAGGGAATAGCCTGAAATTGTAAAGGCAGGGGCCATTAAAATGGGCTGATATCTCTGTCTTTATTAAATGTATATACATTTGACAAAAAGAGGGCCCCTTTGAAAAAACAAGGGGCCATTTAGCCAAACTGAGAGGCCATTGAACTCTTATATGGAGTCCTATACCAAAACTAAATGCATATTTGGATAGTCTATATAGGGGGCCCTTTCATATTTGAAGTCAGATTTCTCCTATCTCGAATAGTTTTCTCATAATTCCACAATGACCCCACCCAGGATTACCCCTGCCTGCGAATATAATATGTGAAATAAAAATATAATGTGAACTAAAACACAAAGAAATAAAACAAAAGGAAATATAAAACCGTGCTACAAAGGTATAGAACAACAAGATTTGCCAGCTTTTTGACAAAGATGACCCTGCCTAAAACGCAACGAGAGAATTCTGAAATTCTAGCCACTGCATATCGTAGCCCTTTGTGCTTAGAAACACAAATTTCTTCAGAAATATTAAGTATTTGCTGCCCAGAAGATATCGTAAAATGTTATGCATAAGTTGCTGTCGATAATCAAATATATTTTAGCCATTTGATTACTTCAGTCAACTGTCATCATTTGTTGACGATTCGACTCGAAGAACTTGAACGCAATGGACTTGCATATAATGTAAAGTTTGGTGAAATTCTGTTCAATTTATGCAAAGAAGTCGACAATGTGATCTGTGAGTGGAGAAGTCGACAATGTGATCTGTGAGTGGAGAAGTCAACAATGTGATCTGTGAGTGGAGAAGTCAACAATGTGATCTGTGAGTGGAGAAGTCAATAATGTGATCTGTGAGTGGAGAAGTCAATAATGTGATCTGTGAGTGGAGAAGTCAATAATGTGATCTGTGAGTGGAACATAATCTAATGAATAAAAGTTTAACATAATGAATAAATAAATAAATAGATAAATGCATTCAAGAAAAGATTAATTGACGAATAGATAAATTTAAGAATTATAGATACATTCAAGAATAGATAAATTCAAGAATAGATAAATTCAAGAATAGATAAATTCAAGAATAGATAAATTAGATTAAATAAATTCAACAATGAAGGAATTAATTCAAGAATTAATAAAAAAGAATTTCAATAATAAATGAATGAATAAATAAAACAGAGTCGTTTTTATATGAAAATAATAAATAAATATAGTGTAAATTATTAAAAAGATAAATAAATAACATGCAAATAGATAAAAGAAACGTGTAATAATGTAAAACGTTTCAATCTGGCAATAATTTGACGTTTTATATAAAATCCTGATGACTGGGATTTTCTGAAACTGGCCTTATATAAGATACAAAATCTAAATGTATTTTGATCCATCAATATCCAAAAAAATAATTGAAATTTCAAGTACACAACCATACACTCCGGTATTCTAAATTAAACTGAACATTTTAGGGAATCTGAGACATGCACTTAATTCGATCAAAAAGAGTAAGTTTAAACAAATTACATATCAAACACTTTCAGTTTGGGTATTTTAAGTTTAACTACACTACAATATTGGGGACGAAAATATATCAATTTTTTTTTGTCGTTCATATAAATGTACATGTATGAGTTGTTTCTTGCCGATTCGCCTTGCCCTTAGAACGACGTCCCTAACTCGTTCATAGCGGAACACTCGTACATCCTCAGCGATACAAATTAGAACGAATATAAATATCGACAACCCAGACAAGGAACAGGGGACAGAAGACATGCAACACCCACATCAAACTGTTCAACAAACTTTTACACCAGACCCAATCAATCATGGCTGTAAGTACTTCAAAAGATGAATACTGAATCCACAGACATATCTGTTAAATACTGAAGTCTCTAGATAAACATCAAAGAAGTACCTAACAGTTATTCAGTCTCAAAGTCGAGAAGGCAAGGCCAAATCGCGAGAATTCCCATCGGAACGGCTCCGAACACCGGAATGAACAACACTCCGAAGTGAAGTCTGAAGTCTTAGAAGGACTTCCTGTATAATGGTACTTGACCTATGTACAGCATCGTAGCAGATTTTTCTTAATAAAAAAAGGGGATCTCCAATAAGACTTGGTTGCAGCACACATAGCAAAACATTGATATACACCTATATTAATATAAAGAGCACATCAAGAGATGAAAAGGGGACAATAAGCACAAAATACGATATCAAAACAATTAAAACAAGATACTACACATATATCAAACCACCAAGACAAATGGACAACTGGTGCCGACTAAGCACGGCCGTGACTTTTCAGGTTACCAAGAGCGCATAATTGATGTGCTAATATTCTTCTCAACGTGAGATGACCACACAAGCAAGAGAGCAAAACGAATTAACACACACATGAATATGTAAATGGATATAAAATTACAAGGCCTGCGCAAAACAGTCCAAGCTCTGCCGACTGGAGCGAGCTTATGCGTGACATCCCTTGATGAGTCCCATGAGAGGACAGATGATCGTAACCCTGTCCACTCTAACTGGGCTTCGAAAGGGTCCGTTATGGAGTCTCGTCGTTATAGAAAGCCAGAGTGCAAGTCTAAGAATGCGTTTTACAAGGTTGTAGATTGTTCAAGTGACAGCAGGATCATAACCACGGTATATATGCAATCGATGATTCGGACGCATTTTCGATGAAAAATTATGTCTACCTTTGGTAACCCCTCTCCAAACCTAACCAGAGGAGACATGGCAATGACTACCGTCATCTCCAAACGTTTGTCATACTATCCGGATGATTGGGCTCGCTCAAACCGATAGGACACGGCCTTTTTTGCGCATATGGCCTTGTGCTTTCCTTATCCATTTAATACTAATTCTCTGTAAGGATAAAAAAAAACTTCCATACGACCGTGGCATGGCATGTTACCGATTGTTGTCAAGTATGGTATGGCCCACTATGATGGAAATTGGCTTCATGTTTGCAATTCAAGTTTCCGTTGCCATGGTAACCATGTCTGAATTTACAGAATTTTGAAAATATTGAAAGAAAAGCATTTTCAAAAAATCTCGTTTCCATGGTAAGGGGTAGAGCAGTCAACTGTAAATTTCTTTGTAAGATCATAGTAGCCTCTTATGGTTACCTGTAAAGTGCGAAGCGAAACAAAAACGAAACGAATCGAAACGAAACAAATCGAAACGAAACGAAACGAAACAGATCGAAACGAAACGAAATAAAACGAAAAGAAACAGATCGAAACGAAACGAAACAGATCGAAACGAAACGAAACAAAACATAAAACTTAAAGAAAATGAGAAAAAGAAGAAAAATCGCCGAAAACGAATATTTCAAGACAAGATCTTATTGAAGGGTCAGGGGGTACCACTCTCCTCCTGCCGCCTCCCCCCTCCACGTGGGGGAGGGGGTCTTGGGCGGTCAAGACAAATGTTCAAACTTTAAATTGTAAATAGGTGCAATAGTGAAGTTATTTGGGTTATTTCCTTTTTTAAACCTTGAAAAAACGAAATAGATGAAAAAGTAAGGTGAGCGAAGCGAGCCTGAAGTATTTGAAAAATGAATTGAAAATTCATGCGAGCGAAGCGATCGGGAAAAATTTTTAAGGTATATATAGATGAATTTCGTGGTAATTTTCAAAATTGAGACTATGTACATGAACGCATGAGAGCAAGATTATTTATATTACAAGTAATTTCCTAATTTTTTTTGGTTACTGTTACCCTCCCAATCATCTGTCCCTCCTCTCGCCCCCTTCTTCCCTCCTCCCGCGCCCTTTCTCTTCCCTCCCTTTGTCCCTGTCCACCACCTCATTATTGCCTTCAACCGTTAGTTCTTGTGGCTGGAGGGTTTTTAAAGAATCAAAGTTGACTATTAAAACACAATATATACGGTATATAGCACAGTTGCATTTTAAAGGAGAGTGAATGGGATGAATAACCTCGTCATAGACGGAAAAATATTATTTAGCAGGGAGGAGTCTAGCGCAGAGAAAACGGAACTGTTCTGTTATGTGTATTTGAAAATTTTATCATAAAAATGAGAACAATTAAAAACTGGGGGCACATTTCGTTTGAAAAAGGATAAGATTTTTTTTCCTGAAATGTGTCCCCACCCCGTTTTATGATCTCATTACGGTGTGGTTAGCGTGGTTTTCTATTCCCTCCCTTTTATTCCTCTTAAATACATGAATGGCATTTGACATTTACTTTTTTTTTAATTGTCATTTTGACTCTTTCAAGAAACCCTCTCAGCACTAGTTACAAATGTAGAACTCTTGGATAAAGGCAATATTACATGCTGATCTTGTCTTGAAATATTCGTTTTCGGCGATTTTTCCTCTTTTTCTCATTTTCTTTAAGTTTTATGTTTTGTTTCTTTTCGTTTCGATCTGTTTCGTTTCGTTTTGTTTCGTTTCGCTTTGTTTCGTTTCGTTTCGATCTGTTTCTTTCGTTTCGATTTGTTTCGTTTCGTTTCGATTTGTTTAGTTTCGTTTCGTTTCGTTTGTCTTTCGTTTCGCACTTTACAGGGACCCGCCTCTTATCTGTGAATATGTAAAAGGACATTCGCTCCATCAATCTATATTCTTCATATAAGTGGTCTAGGAGAGGATTAAAATAAGCTCAGAAAGGGGCATCATTTTTTACTTGAAAAGTGCCTATTTTTGCGAAAATTTGCTTAGTTTAAAGCATGTAATATTCGATCAGCAGGATTACCTGGAAGTCGGGTGCATTTTATCTAAAATGTATCACCCTTAGACTTATAAGAATGAAAGAAATAGAATGGGGAAACCTCTCATTTTAACAGAGAAGAACATAAAAAATGGTTACTATGGCAACATTTCGTTCTATATTTCTATACATGGAGTATATTTTTGTTCCATTTCTAATTGTTTTTAATTAACCATGAATAAAAAACTTAATGAGTGTGTCAGTAAGAGAAATTTCAATAAGAATGGACCTTGAAAACATTCCAAGGTCATTCGACCTTTAGTCAAGGTCGCTGTTTTGTAAATGACCCAATTTTACAAAATTAAAGTGATTTTCATGGAAATAGAAAGCCATATTTCAGAAATCAGATGATATCATATCAAAATTGCTTTATACAATATAATATATTTCTTTTGCAAAGGGATAAGTTGCACAGAAACTTTGTATCTCTGAAATACTAAATTCCATGCATACATTTGAAGGAAAAAGGTCTAAAATATATCAATATCTTACTTTTTGATCAATTATTAATTCTATAAGAAGACTGACAGTAATGTAATTGTACGTTTTTCTCTTCTCATAAGTTTAAACTTTTTAAACGTTTACATTGTTGTACCTCAATCACCAATACCCTAAAAACGCAAATGGAAAATTGACACTAAAATTTGGAAAATTGCAAATTTAGTGAACATTTAGCATTGAAATTGAAAAGACTTGACCTTGAAGTCAATGACCTTGAAAAGGTCTAAGGTTATAAGAAAAAAGGAGAGTATCTTTGCTGCCAGTTCTTAGAAATTCATTATTGTAAATCACAGCATAATCAAGTACAGACCCCTTTAGAAGAGTTATATGGTTGGGTGTTCACATCAAAAGTTGCCATAGCAACCATCTTTAAAGGCAATTTTGAGGAAAATAGTAATTTCCCCATCGAGTTTTTTTCCTAATTTTGTAAATCAGATTATATTTATTTCATTTCAACAAAACAACGAAATTTATTAAGCCTGTCTTCAGAGTTATTTGTAATTAAAAATGCTCAAAATTACACTAAAACGGCGAAAATTTTGCCTTGTTTTAATGCCTGTTTTTGACTGTTTTTAATTTGCTGTTGTATGTGAAAAAAATATCTTTAAAATGAATGCATTTTCTTAGAAAAGAAGTTTTAAAGAGTCACATATGTCAAAGTTGTTAAGCTATTAATGTTTCCATGACAACACATGGTCAATATATAGCTTACTCTACAGTCTTGTGAGGGCTACAAATAGACTGACCTCGTTTCCATGACAACTGTCAATTACATTGTCCAAAAAAGGCAATTTTTCTTGATAATGAATCGAAGGCACCGTTTGTAGAAAAAATCAGCAAAATCTATGACATGCCGTGGCCAGCCAATTTCGGTCGTTACTCAGGCGACTACGTTTATCTGTCTGTTTGTCAACGTGGAGACTGTTATACACAATAATTTTGCGTTCTTCGATACCGCTGAATTATCGTACAAGGTTAATGACTGTGTGCACGTATATCGGACAAACGTACCATAAGCTACAAACTTAGAGACAAGCCGACCTAAGTCGACATCGGCTGCTTATTGGTATCGAAGTTTAATATGTTGTCTTTAGAGTAAGATGGCGCATTTAATTATAGAAACGTCCTGCTAATGTATGTGCACGTGAAATAACGTACGCCAGGTGTGACGTCATAGGCCAACAATCAACAGTGACGGATTAGGGGTGCCGGAACAAATTTTCAAGCACTGCTGAATAGGGAAATTAGTCTATCCCATGTGCGAGAATGCTGAGTATTTCATCTTTTTGTGTGCCTTTGGTGTCTCAGGACGAGATTGTGCTTGTCCCTTGTGTTTTTGCTTTTTTGTGTTTCGGTATTTTTTTTACGAAGAAAAAGGGAATGATCTCAAGCATGACCGCCCTGCACTCATCAAAGTGAATAAACCCACAAGAAAGCGGCACATAATCGACATCAGACAAAACTACAAACCGCAGAAAGACACAACAATATTCAATAGAACATCATAAAAAATAATCGAAACAGACGTACAAACACATCAAACATTAATGACAACATATAAAAGGTAGGAGACCAATGTGCATCCGGCACCGACTTTGGACGGTCATCTGCTGTTAGCTACTGATGTAGTTATCTGAACTACATATGCATAACGGGTTCCTGTTGGATATCCCATGTTTTCTATTTAGGATGGACATGACAAGTATGGATAATGACCACATCCCTGTATACAGCACAAAATCGGCAATTCAGAACAGCATAAACCGAATGCATACAAAATCAGGATAAAACGGGAACCAAAGCAAAGAAACAAAAATCTCCACCACATGAAAAAAAAAACGAACTCCCGAAATGGGAGTGAGACCAGGTGTCCAGGAACAGTCAGCATCTCCTAGTGATTTGAACTCGATTTAAAACATAGAAAGAGAAAATATTAATGAGGGGAAATAACAAAGGTCGAGATGACATTTTCTATACACATACTGTTACTGTATGAAAAAAGTTCAAATAACCATACTCCGTACATTTACTTCCTTGTTTAGTGTTCAACTTGGATGAGTCGGACGCCACGATACACTCTTAGCGACGGATATAGGGTAAGAGACTGCATCTTTTTGTTTAGTGTTATTTCATAGAGAGAGGAATACATGCATGTTATACATAAGTGTCATTTAAATCAAACCATTTCATTTCTAATTAACCCTACTTATTTGATATTTTCTGTGGCAATAAATCGTTTTCATCTCGAACAAATTTCAAACATCTGAAATATGTTTTGACATCAGAAATGTATTATGACATCATGCCTTTTCTAAAGATTCCCTTACTATCGCATTGGCAAATGATGCTTTTATCATTTTCCGAGAAACTGTTTTAAATAAAAATGTAATTGGACTTATAGCTTATGATATACCTCCAGTCTGTACAAACGTGTTCTAGATTTTTTTTTTATTTTGTAAGATGTTACTGTACCCCCAAATATAAATCATGTGCTATCCGAAAACAATAACTAAATTGTGGGGGATCTCAACAGAGACATATTTGAAAGAAATATATATATATCCTTTTCCCAATTGAAGTATTTTCATTGCTTATCTTCATGTAAGGTCTATTGTTACTTTCACGATACTGGCTTCGATAATGCAAGCGAAACTAATGGTAGTTGTATCAATCGGTTAGAACACAAGGACCGTAATTCCTTTCTTCCTTTTATCGACTCATGGCTTGTTCCTATCACATTTAAAAAGAATAAATGTCTGTGAGAATTTGGAAGGGAACTCACAGACAACAGAAAATTAGTCTATTGCTTTATTCATATTCCAAAGTCACACTATTATTGTCATTTTATTAATGACTTAGTGACTTACGCAGTTAAAATTGAAAATATAAAAATAATCAAGAACGGAAATGCTACTGTAAATGTTCTGGTACCTTTATATGAATAATTGATTATCTCACCGCTTGGTAAAGGAACAGATTAACCCAAATAAAATGTCACCATGTTGCTGTCCCTGACGAGGGATGGGAAGTCATGAACAATGTGAATCTGAACAGGAGGAAGGGATTGGATAGATTTTGCATCCGTTTTCCTGATCAAAATTATGACTGTTTTTATCACGGTCTTGAATAATAATGCAGATAAGATTAAAACAGAGAAAGGGACGGATAGGGCTTCGATATGATCTCATCGTTTTACAAAGAATTTATGGTCTTTACATTTGATCAAACAAATTCAGTAAAATCAGAAATCCGAAGTTTCAAGACAATATTTTATATAAAGAATAAACATGTTGATGGTTGTCAATTTGAAAAAAAAGTAAATTCCCTTCGTAGAGCTGTTAAATGTTGAACGTCTTCAAATTCAATCGCATCATTTAGGACCAGATATATCAACAGCATGGACCAGACATGCACGTTTCGGGTACTAAACCCTCGTCAGTGATCCTCAATCTTAACAATGTAATATGGCCAAATAGTGTGATAATCATTTTTTCCAAAAATGTACAAACAGACGTAGCAGAATGGGTGGGGTATGATGCTACAGGACCCAGGTTTTAGAAAGTTCAAGATATTATTTCAAATATTTGTTTGTATTCAAGATTTAACCTTGTGAAACCTGTAACACTGAATGATGATGTTTCTGAAATTTACACATTCAGTAGAAGTTACACAAGTTTGGAAGGGGAGGTTGTGAATTGCTACATATCATTATGGATTGACAATATTAACACATAGTCAAAGTACATTTGGTAAACTTTCTAAATTAAACTTAAATACACGTAACTCGCCTTAATCAAACATCGGATGTAGTTAACTTTGATCATCTTTTGTTCAGAGACGGACGATCTTCTAACCAGTAAAGCACTTGATACGCAGTAGTACGCTTCCGTCTCCATATTGAGCACCACTTTAAAACTGCCGGAATGCATGTACATTGCATAAATATAATATCATGTAAGTTGGAAATTATTTCAGTATTGTTTCACCCATTGTTTGCTCTCTCTCTCTCTCTCTCTCTCTCTCTCTCTCTCTCTCTCTCATAGTAATATAAATGTTTGTTGTTTGAAACATTCCTGTGAGAGTTTATATGTGTTAGCAGTGTATGTATTCTTTAACTTAACAACACAGAGGTCCTATTAAATCTTCTGGTTCGAAACCTAAGTTTGTAGGGCACATGTAGCCAAATTCCCGAGGTCACATGTAGGTTTGATACACTTTGGTTTGATACACTTTTCTTCAATGCATTCAAAAATTATATTTGTTATCAAAATTTCTTGAAATTTCTAAAACGTGGGTCTTGTAGCATCATATCCCCCATCCTACTACGTTTCTCGGTACATTTTTGACATAGCAACTTTCTTTGACCATATTAAATTTTTTAAGATTAAGGATCGCTGTATCCGAAAGGTGCATGTCTGCTCTTCTTTTCTCTCCCTTTACGTACATATGTGTTCCGCTGTAATCACATCAATTTTTTGTTTATATCTTCATCTTTTTGTTGTTGTAGCAAAACTCTAACTAAAAAGAAATATTTAGTCTCATAATAAAAATGCATAACTACAGCCTGAAGAGATACAATGTACGGGTTTTTGAAAACGCCAAATGTCGACCAAAATAAACAAACGAGTCTATAATTATATAAAGAAGATTCTGATGACAATCTCAACATAACTCAAAATAGAGCATCAGATTGAACATCGACAGACCCCTAGCAAGCTAGAGGGGGGACCAGGTGCCCCGGAGGAAGATGCATCCCCTGTTTGGTTAGCCGCACCCACCGTCGATGTTCAAGACATGCGCATTTATTACATTGTGTCTTTTTATGTCAGAAAAATTTAAACAACAGAAATTTATTACAAAGTAGGTATATCAATGTCATCGGCAATAACCGAAATCAGAAGACTAAACAATGAATTAATTTTTTCCTTAAACAGGAACTTTATAATGTTAAACGTCTTCAAATTCGATAGCATCATTTAAGATCTGATAACTTTGCAGCATGGACCAGACATGCACGTTTCGGGTACTAAACCCTCGTCAGTGATCCTTAGTCTAAACAATGTAAAATGGCCAAAAAGTATGAAACTTATTATGTCCAAAAAATGTACCAAAAGACGTAGCAGAATGGGTGGGATATGATGCAACAGGACCCACGTTTTAGAAATTCTTTATAAGTTGTCAGTCTCAAAACACATACTGTACAGTTTTTCGTTCCATTATTTAAAAGGAAGAATTTTGTTGCACATCTGTACCACTTTAGTGAATGATCCTAGTAAAAGTTCTCCTCCTTTTGTGTCTGTCAAGTTCCATGAATATTTTGTAGACTTACTACATTTGCACCACTTGGTGAGTGTCACTGCTTGTGGACGAAAGGATCCGAAGGGCACACGTAGTCAAGTTCCGATCAATATATTTCAAAATTCACGGATCATAAAATTTCATGAAATTTATATGAAAATGGGTCTTATGTATCAGATCTTATCCTTCCTTCCAATCTTGTAATCTTTTGAATATGTTTTCATTGCATGGATACACATTCTTTTGGCTGACGGAGGTTCTATACCCGAAACGTGCGATTCTGGTCCATTCTGTTAATCTGACCTGTATTGATATATGATGCGGTTACTTTGAAGACTTGTTAGATTCAGCTTATGTAAAAAATCAATGTTTTAAGAAGTCGTTTTCCTTTAGTTTCAATGGTAGATGGATACATTCGTAACGATATAGATGCTACATTTAAAATACGGACTACATTTCTGTTTATACCGTTATCAAAATAATGAAAAGCTGGACACTTCGTATATTATTATTTTGTTTAACTTTTCAAATAGTAGATTTTTAAAACGCATGATATAATAAGCTCCTTTGAATTACTCCTGAAAATCCTATGGTTAATTTGTCCGACACTTTAGCAAAAGCGCGGAAACATTGGAACCGGTTCGACCCTTTGACTGTCCGTCAGTTTCTCGGTCATAAAATATTGAATCTTGAGCATAAATTTTTAGTTGAATTGTAAGTGTAAGAGCTTTACATCACCCATATGGATTCCCAGTGACAAGACCTTGTCGCAGATACCAATATTTCTATCTTTTGACTTTGGAGTTTGACCTACTTTTTGAACAGTTTATACTTAACCATTACTTCTAAATTGAATGTGATAGGGCTTTCTTATTTAACATAGATATTCCTTGTGAAAAGATCTTTTCGTGGAAACGGATAAGTTTGACCTTTAACCAATGTTTTTCTTGAACACTTTAACATTGTTCATAACTTTATGAATAAGTCTTTTATTTTTTACATGTAAATTCCTTGTCACAAAACTTTTTCTCGTATTATTTCCTAAAACTGACCTGACCTGGGCTTATTTTCGCCAGCTCTTCAAAAGAAGTACATCTGACTCGGTGATATAATAATTACAGCTTATGAGATAAAGAAGATCCTGACGGCACTCTCTACAGCACTCACAATAGAACACCAAATTTAGCGTCGACGGACCCATAGCAAGCTAGAGGTTGGGCCATATACCCCGGAGGAGTAAGCAAGCCCTGTTACTCATACATGTATGAGTATCATATGAGTATATATACTGCGACTTAGGAGAACCAAATATTTGTAAGACAACTGGAATTTTCTCAAATAATTTCTAATATTATCAAGCAGGGTAGATTATCTAGTATATATCTAGTGCGACGGGTGTTGCATGCAATCAGGAGACGCTGACTCTCCCCGGGCACCTTCGTCTCACTTCGGAATGTTGTTCATTCTGGGGTTCGCAACCGTTCCAATGGGAATTCTCATGATTTGGCCTTGCCTTCTCGATTTTGAGAATGAATTCATGTTAGGTACTTCTTTGATGTTTGTTTGTTTATAGATATATCTAGAAATCAATGTGAATTCTTCTTTTCCCTTTTCATTAGCTCACCTGGGCAAACCTCAAGTGAGCTATTGTCATAGCGCGGCGTCCGTCGTCTGTCGTCCGTCATCCGTCGTCTGTCGTTAAGTTTTTAACATTTTCACCTTCTCCTCTGAAACCGTTGCACAGAATTTCACGAAACTTCACAGGGAGCAAGTAAGCAATGCCTTCTACAAAGTTTGTGTTTTTCGAGCCGATCGGAAATCCACGATGGCTGACGCATTTTCGACTTCTCCTCTAAAACCGCTGTACAGAATATCTCGAAACTTCACAGAAAGCAAAAACTCAATGCCCTTCATCAAGTTTGTGTTTTTCAAACCGATCAGAAATCAAAGATGGCCGCCACAGGCTCTGATCGGCTGACACATTTTCGACTTCTCCTCTGAAACCTCTGCACAGAATTTCATGAAACTTCACAGGAAGTAAGTACTCAATGCCCTCTACCAAGTTTGTGTTTTTCGAACCGATCGGAAATCTAAGATGGCCGCCACAGGATTTGATTGGCTAACACATTTTCAACTTCTCCTCTTAAACTGCTGCACAGAATTTCACAAAACTTCACAGTAAGCAAGTACTCATTGCCCTCTACAAATGTTGTGTTTTTTTGGAGCCGATCGGAAATCCAAGATGGCCGCCACAGGTTCTGATTTGCTGACACATTTTCGACTTCTACTCTGAAACCGCTTCACAGAATTGAAACTTCACAGGGAGCAAGTACTCATTGAACTCTACCAAGTTTGTCTTTTTCAAGCCGATCGGAAATCCAACTGAAGATGTCCTCCATAGGCTCTAATTGGATGACGCATTTTTGACTGATCCTCTTAAACTACTGTACAGAATGTCACCAAACTTAACAGGAAGTAAATACACATTGTCCTTCTCAAAGCTTCACTAAAAGCTATTTCCTTCAGGTCTTATACTGACTTTGATTAAAAACATACATACAGTCTCCTCAGGTGAGCGATGTTGCCCCCTTGGGCCTCTTGTTGGACATGTTGGAGAATTGTCTTTGTATTCTAGCACCACAAATTGTTTGAAATAGCGTAGCTGTAGTTCGGTAGTCACATTCTAATCCATTCCAAGGGATAATGTGACAGCGTAAAACAAGAGTGCTATTAAGTTTCGAACCACTTTGTGTTATTGCTATCATCTCCTGGTATTGGTTATTTGGAAATTCGATATTCTTTTTAAAATAATTTGTTGGATTATTCAATACTTGTAATGTTTCAAATTCAGGCATCTCCTCTATAATATCATAAGCCAGTTGAAAGGCGTACATCGTACAGTTAAAGGCTTTAATGATACATTGATACATTCTATATACATGTATTCCAAAATGAATGCATTTTATTTCAGAATGTGTCATCTGAACCTCCTACTTTTTCTTCTGAGTTACATATTTTACCATGAGATTAATTCAGTTGAACAGTATGGACGCAAAGCTTGCTGGAAAAGAACGATGTAAGAAGATACTTTCAATAAATATCTCTTCTTTACCTACATGTATATTCACTACAGCACATAGGATAAATCATATTATTTTGTCAAAAGTCATTATAAATACAAATCCTTATACTCATACTAATCACGCAATCTTGGAATGTATTGTCACAGCAAGTCCTATAAATATATTTTGATTTCATTTAAGCTTTAACATTTTCCATATGGAGTTTTTTCACAGGATATATTTTTTTGGATGCCACTTATATTTCATAAGATTCTGGTCTTTCTTATCCTGCGTTATTCCAGTTGTGTTTGTCCACTCCGGTTTTTTTTTTTTTTTTTTTTTTCATTTGAATATTTCGATGTACTGTCGTTGGTGCTGCATCTGAACCACTTAAAACGCTAACATCGAAAGGTCAGGTACACCAAAACATAAAATGTGTTGCATAACAATACATATAATGTAGTCTGATCAAATCCACCTCGTGCTGCATACACATACGTCGTGTCATGTGGTAGTAAGGCCCAAACACTCCGTCTCCATCTGTAGATACTCATTTACAGCTGCTCTTACTTCTCGACATATTTTCCATCAATTTATTGTTGTTAAAATCCACCTATGACTTCACTCCATTGCCCTAACTCTCCATTCTGATCAAGTAATGGAGAGTTAGAACAATGGATTCAGTGATGTTTTTATCAAAGATACGCATGGGTTTATTGGTCTGAAACAAAAGGGACAGACGTTTCATATCAAGATTCATTAATTATCATTCCGACAAAACATGACAAGTTTTAAGGAGGGTTTGAACACCAAGATGATGGCGGCATTATTTGTTTTCTCAATTCCTTGGAAAAGTACAGTTTTAACTTCCTTAAAACATTTAATACGCTGATTGATATACACATTTGAGTATCCTGATGAAGTTTGATTAATTTCCGGCGTCATTTGAAGAAATTATGGCGATTTTCAAAATTGTGGACTTTGGGAGTTTTATCCACGAGCAAACTACGACGTCATTTCGACGTTATCGGGGAAAATGGAGTCACAAACCTTCGCATTCAAAATTCAGAAAACAATTTAGTACATGCCATCACTGAATGCATTCTATGTTTCACACTGATGCATGTTATATTTCTAACAGAAACCAAAAGACAAGATCTTATCGTTCAAATTAATATTCATAGAGACATGAATATTTTTCTTCTGCACCTCAGTTGTGTTCGCACTACATGTACTTGAGATACATCACTAAGCTTTCTTTTCTTGTGTGGTTGTTGTGTGCTTGTAAGTTTGATCAGCGTTGGATCGATAACCGGTTACTTCCGTGATGAGCTGCTCATCTACTCCATGATACAGCATGATACAGGCGCGTAGCTGCTAATGTACAGTAAGTGTTTTGTTGGATAATCAACCAGCCCTCCTGGACTACAAATTGTAGACACCACAGATGTCAATTTGTGAGGTTGGACTGCATGCCAAATCTCGGCAAATGGCTTCGTGAGTGTGCGTTAATAAAATGCGCACTATTTTTCGGGTTAAGGGCACTTGCTTATATACTTTTCATACAGTTTGACAATGCATCTTTTAGGGTCGCAGTTTTCGTACGATTGTGCCGACTTGTTCTTCTCTTGCCTGTGCTTTTGCCCCCCCCCCCCCCTCTCTTGGTTAGATTTCGACGCTCGACGTTCGGCATAGTTCAACTTGTGTGTAGATTCCTCTGCGCAAATTCCGATGTTCTTGTCCCCCTCTAAGTGCGAAATTCAATCCAAATAGATATAATATAGTAGAAACTATTTTTTCCGGAGTATTGTCGCCAAAAACATTATCTTGCCACAAAATTTCTTTTTTCTCCCCTTTGATGGGTAAAGCTTGTTTAACGGGTACGCCGATGTTTTCTTTTGACTTTGCTTTCATAATAATGTTCAGTGTATTTTTTATCTGAGAAAACAAGCTTCGCGATTTAGAAATTTGTAAGTTTTGCTAATCATATCCAAAAATAACTGAAGTGAAATGATATATTCATGCATTGTTTCGGAGGGATATTTGGATCTGTCAATTTTTCTAGCTTCACATAAGAACCTAGATATAGAATAGCTTAGTTCGTCTTTGGTCATATCATTTAGATCCACGAGGATTGGGCTACTATCAATATATCACTTTGCCGCTTCGTTTCTTGATTTCTGCCATTTTCTAGGACATGAAAGAAGATTAGCTTTATTGCCTTCCTATGCATATTAGAAATGGAAATATAATTACTTTTAGAAACATAATGTCCTGAAAAGTGAAATGAAAAAAATGAAAAATGTGTACATTCATACGAAAAATTAACGAGTTATGCTCCTCTACATAATTGAATTCATCATCTTAATATAATAAGCCTTGCATCTCATATCTATTTCATACTTAGATTTGTTTCTGTTATGTTACTCGATTGTTCTTATTTTCAGAATTGACTATCAGGAATATTGAGAATTGAATCAAACCCATACATTTGTTAACGAATGCCTATTTCACATTTATTATATTCAACTTTCTATCTCTGTATACCTATGTTTTAACTATGGTGAAGAGAAATAGATCCGTTCAGCCATTCTTTAAACGTGTGCAGACTATTCTATATGAAGGAAATGACCCTCATTGATTGGAGGACTGAGTTGTAGTCTTGCAATGTGGACTTGGTAGACAAATGGGCACTCTTTACAAACTTTGGAGTTTGGACCGTCATCGGCTGAATAATTGTGAAGATATCTTTAGTACATGCGCCTATTCCTCCTACTTACACGTATTTATAGAGAATTACCTATGCATACAGAATATTCGATCAGAAAGTGTGTCACCTGTCTTTGATTTATAAATTTGCTAAAAATTGCAAAACTCGATAACATGAAATCAAAGTTGAACATCCATTGTCTGGCGTAATTGTCTGTGATATATGAGGACGTCATAACAATTAAGAAACAGAAGAAATATACCTAACACTAATTCTCTGTAAACACCAAAATTTTTGGAAACGCATGCTCTTCGAATTTCATGAAATTTCATACATGGGTAGATAAAAGAAAGACAAAAGAGAAAATCAATATGTCATTGCCAATATGTTGGTTGCCGTGGTAACCAGCTCACAAGATATCAAAATATGAAAATTTAACAATTTCAAAGACTTCACAGGTAACACAAAACATTTTTATATGGTTTCAAACAGGTTCTGTTGAATCATTTCTGACAACACACTCCGAGAACACCTGTAAAACAATGTGCAACTGTTGTATAGAATGTTTTTGAAATGTGCGCTAAACGAAATGAAATGTTTTAAAATATGTTTTATTGAAATTTCTGGAGCCATATAAAATCACTTTTCTATAACAATTACTGCAATATCTTTTAAATATTTTTTAAACATGATTTTGTTAACTGGGTTACTGCGTCTCATACAAATGGTTAATAATTTCAATCATTATCAAATTCAAAAATTGAGGCTATAAGATATTCAACCATATTTGTTATTTTTTCGATTTTTTTTTATGATTACTGTTTCCATGGCAATAAGTATTGCTCATTATGGAAATTGTTTTAAGATATCAGATTTTATTTTATGTTTTTCCATTGCTTTGATTCAAATGATAAGCAATTTCATCTTATGATTTGAAATAAGATTAAATATACACTAAAATAAGTAGGCTACCAAGGACCAAAATTTCAAACCGTTTCTATGGGTTTGATATATTGATAAATCGGACATACTGAGATTTATTGATCAAAAACATCCACTTCATTGCCGAAATGTGATGATATCATATTGTAACATCCATTGCACTCTTTCAAAAACATAAATTAAATTAGTGGGGTAAACGTTAACATGGCAATCATTTTTAAAAATGTCGAATTTAAAAATTCAAACTTTGTCATAATATCTTTTTTTCATTTCATAAGAAAAAACTCAATTGATATTTATTTTGTGAAAAACTAGACAAACTTGTGTATTGACACTATGGGAACAAAACCAAATTACTCAAAATTTCTTCATTTTTCGGACTTTTCTAAGCGTTTGAAATAAAATCTCTCATAAAGTTAGGAAGGAAAAATCTACTTGACATTTTATTAGGAGTCTTAAAGGTTGTATAGTAAAACGTTCATTCAATGGTTTTTATTTTAAATGGCCGTATCAAAGCAAACAAACAGGCCTATTTTAAGTTCGAAGCCAAAATCTTATATATGTTTCCTTAGCAATGGCTTTTTCTGTTAGTATTGAGCGAGAAAATTTCAATCAAAATTTAAAATTACATTACAGCTTACATTTACAGCTTACAGGTATAATTAAATCAATCTTTTTCATGTTTTGTCCCTCGATATTGTCATAAATGAGGTCTTCAAGCTGAAGTGAAATAAATACTTTCTGCTGGATACTGTTGGTTAAGTTTTTTTTCTGTAGATGAATATATTTTTCATAAATTGACAAGATATCGACCACAAGCGTCGACCTTGTCATATTAATCGATGAGTCACTTAAGAAACATATACTGTTTATTCAATGACACGTTTTGATAATGACCATATCCCTGTATACAACACAAAATCGATAATTCAGAAAAGCAATAACCGAAGGCATACCAAATCAGGATAAAACAGGAACCAAAGTAAACAAACAAAAAAACTCTTCCATATGAAAAGAAGCGAACTCCCAATATGGGAGTGAGACCAGGTGCCCAGGAAGAGTAAGCATCTCCTGCTTGCATGCAACACCCGCCGCTTCAATTCGGTAGAACTGTCACATCCGGTTACTTCCATTTCGGAAGACATAGAGTACAATCTTTGGTTGGATGGTTCAAATGGTCTATGACAGAATATCATCCACCATTCTGGAGAGTGGGACATCATAGTGTATGACGAGTTCTCCATATCGACCGTAGAACTTCCTCAGTGACGTTGTTAGTCGGTCACAAACATATCCCTGACTGAGAAGCTTATCTGTAAGGCGCCTAGCTCTAAGAAGACAATTTAAGGATGGATATACTGTATATTTGAATCAGTGTCATCTTACTGTTTCTAAAAGCGAAAGGTAGTGACACTTTATGTGGTTACCAGAGGAAAAATTGAAAAAAGGAGGGGATCTCAATCAACACCTGGTTGCAGCACCCACAGCAAAACACCCAATACAAAAACAAAGTGCAGACACGCACAAATGTGACGCAAAACGGATAAGGAACACCAACGCACAACACAGAAACATTAAACTCAAAGGACCACATATTAATCAACGAAACCAATGTGTAACCGGTGCCGACTTTGGACGGTCATCTGCCACTCAAACAGCAGACGGCATAATTATCCAGAATACGGGCGCACAACCCTACCAATTTTCCGATTACCCAGAGATCTCGAAGAGCGCACAATTGTGGCGTAAAAAACTCCTCACTGTAAGATGAAGATATAAACAGACATCACGACCCAGGGCCCAAGAAATACACGGATGGATTTGTAAATGGATATAAAAAAAACAGAAGGCATACGAAGCACAGTCCGTGCTCTGCCGAAGGCATACGAAGTACAGTCCGTGCTCTGCCGGCTATAGCGAGCTGCTGATGCCTGTGATCACCCGAGGAGTTCGACTGACATTCAGAGAGGACACGTGTTCCAGCCCTGTCTTCTCTAAGGAGGTTATGACAAGGCCTGTCATGTAGTCCTATCTTACCAGTCATTCAGAGTGCAATTCACGAGAATGCGCTGGTACAAGGCTTTAGATTGGTTCTAGTACTGAGTCATGTGTCCGTCTGGAGACAAAAGGATCATATCCACGTTATAAAAAGGCGTTTGATTATCTTAACACCATTTCGATGGTAATTCTGTCCACCTTTGATTCTTCTTATTTTTGTTAACACCGTCACCATTAAATGCAAGTTGTGAAATACCCAATGTTATATACTCTATTGCTTGTATGGTTTCGACCTCCAAAAGAAATTGAAAATTATTTTTGAAAATTTCCAGAAAGTTTTTGAAAGCAAAACCTTGACCTAAAAGTTGCTTTGTAATTTTGTAATTTGCATATAGCTATTATGAAAATCCAAAACATCAGTACATGTTCTGGCATAGCTGATGAGCTGTGAAGTGTAAATACCATATGACGGTTATCTCGGAACATCAAAGTCAAGCCAAGGAGAATCATCTTGTTTGTCATACACACTTGTATACACTTGTATCTGTGTACTTAAAATATCATTCAATATCTTTTTTTATTCGTGGATAACTTTCCATTATTATTGGAATACAATATAATAGTAGAAGTAAGAATATAAATAACCTAACTTCTAGATGATTTGATGTGTAATTTTGGTTTGGGAAACTCTTCTATATGAAGACTCAACATTTTTTGTGACGGATATATCTTTTAATTTCCATTTTCATTTTCAAGAAACGAGGATTCCGATTGGCTGAGAAATTTTGTTGATACATCGATGAACACAATTTTTCACTGTGTATTTATAGCACTATTTTTGGAACGTATACACTTGTATCTGTGTACTTAAAATATCATTCAATATCTTTTTTTATTCGTGGATAATTTTCCATTATTATTGGAATACAATATAATAGTAGAAGTTAGAATATAAATAACCTAACTTCTAGATGATTTGATGTGTAATTTTGGTTTGGGAAACTCTTCTATATGAAGACTCAACATTTTTTGTGACGGATATATCATTTAATTTCCATTTTCATTTTCAAGAAACGAAGATTCTGATTGGCTGAGAAATTTTGCTGATACATCGATGAACACAATTTTTCATTGTGTATTTATAGCACTATTTTTGGAACCGGGGGTTCCCTCGAACACGAATGAACTCGTTGCTGAAAATATAATTTTTTGATGTTTGCTTAACATTTCAAGGGTACATGTACCATATCTTTTCTACTTACTCCAAAATTAACAGTGCATGTAGAATTTGCTCAAACTGATCCTTATTCCATAAATATAGAGAGACAATCGTTCGCTGTTTGAATCATGAAGGCTACGCGCATTGATGCAGTTTTCTGTTCAATTTTTCGGGTGATACCTGCATCAACAGGAAAAATATAAGATTCATTTCTTAAGTCCTCTAATAGCTTTTTGCAACTCTACGTATTTGAAGAGGTATGAGATAATAGCAAATTTCATCAACATTTCAAAACAATGCACCATACACGTATTTCGGATAGTCATTGAAAACCCTAAATTGTGTACAGGTTCACGAAATATTACTTATTTATCATATATAATTTTCTTATATGTATATTTCAGAATAAGGTATGATTCGGAGAAGAGAGTTGTATCTAAGCTGATGCAAATACCCATTTGCTGTAAAGGATGGAGGGAATTCAACGAAACTACTTGTAAAAAAGGTACTGGACATTTTCCAAGTTAACGTCCTTCGGACTTCGCACTCCGGACTTTAGGGGTCGTATAAAAGAAATAAGGCGCGATACGAAACGTTGAATCAGAACACACATGCACGAAATGACACTGGACAACTTTCAATATGTATGACAAATATGGATAATGACCATATCCCTGTATACAACACAAAATCGATAATTCAGAAAATAAGAAACCGAAGGTATACCAAATCAGGATAAAACAGAAACCAAAGCAAACAAACAAAAACCTCCACCACATGAATAGAAGCGGACTCCCGATATGAGAGTGAGACCAGGTGCCCAGGAAGAGTAACTATCTCCTGCTTGCATACAACACCCACCGCTTCAATTCGGTAGAACTGTCACATCCGGTTACTTCCATTTCGGAAGACATAGAGTACAATCTTTGGTTGGATGGTTCAAATGGTCTATGACAAAATATCTTTATAAATATATCTATACAAAAGGAAAAAATAAATTCTTCACGTAGAGTACTCTAAATTTATTGGAACAGAATTTATATTTTGCGTTTGTGACAAAGTCCTTTCGAAATGCGATGTCCGAAGTCCGAAGTCCGCGAGGATGACAAATGTCCACTAGTTACATTTTTCATTTAATGAAGAAAGAAACAATCAATCAGAAAGCTATTTACCTGATACAACAATCGTAACTAAATCACCTGTATCGACTGTAAGTCCTCGGGGATAGCATTCGCATTTTTAAAAGTATTTCTGCTACGCCATGAAGTATATATTTTTTGATTGCCTGATAGTAAACTTGATAGATCATTTTAAAACCAAAAATTATCCCCTTAAAGACATGGCTTAATCACAGCCTGGCCCTTCGGTATAAATTTGAGGTTATGTTTTAACTTTTCTTGTACACAAATAGAAAAAATTATGGGTCCCTACATGTCTCGGTTGTGGTTACCAACAGCTTAAACTTCGAAAAATCAAAATGCGTAGACACAGGGTGAACAAGCACAAAAAATATAATCCAAAGGGACAAGAACAAACACAAAATATCAAAGACGACATCAAATTACTGTAAACCGTCTTTTATTCGCGAGCGTTTTATTTTTACGATTTTCGCGAGGTCCTT
This sequence comes from Pinctada imbricata, assembly GCA_033119305.1. Lineage (NCBI taxonomy): Eukaryota > Metazoa > Mollusca > Bivalvia > Pterioida > Pteriidae > Pinctada > Pinctada imbricata. The sequence continues at coordinate 40,992,475 of VSWD01000013.1, forward strand.
TGATACGCAAATACGTCCTAATACCTGTGTGGTAAGTTACATATATACGAAGTCGCGAAAATAAAACGCCGCGATCAAGTCATCTCACTCGTGTTCGTGAACTTAAGACGCCGCAAATAAAAGAGGGTTTACAATACTTATAATACACATAGAAAAGAATGAAAGTCAACGAAAAAACCCAAAATCAGAATCATGAAATCACAATTTATAGGCATACAAGAAAGGAGTGGATCTCCAACGACACCTAGTTGCAGCACCAACAGCAAACCCCTAAAACACCCACAGTAAAAACACATAGAAGACACGCACAGAAAGAGACGCAATATTAATGATACAAGGAACGCCAAAACTCGGAGAAACATCAATCATAAACGACTACACATAAACCAACGAGATCAATGGGCAATCGGTGCCGACTTAGGATGGCCATCTGCCACGTCAGTAGCAGACGGTGTGGTCATCCTGGACAACGTGCGCACAATCCTCCCACTTTCCCCGATTACCCAGATATCTCGAATAACGCACAATTGTGGTGTAAAATAACCTCCTCACTGAAAGATGAACATGCAAACAGACAGACGGGGCCCAAGAAACACAGATGGATATGTAAATGGATATAAAAATAATGAAGACATACAAATTACAGTCCGTGCTATGCCAGTTGCAGCGAGCTCATGCATGTGATCACCCGAGGAGTTCGACTGACATTCAGAGAGGACAGATGATCGGGGCCCTGTCTTCTCTAAAGAGATTTGGACAGGGCCTGGCATGGAGCCCTGTCTTCTCAGTCAGTCAGAGTGCAATTCTTGAGAATGCCCTGGTACAAGTCTGTAGATTGTTCAAGTACCAAGCCAAGTGTCCGTCTGGTGACAGAAGGATTATACCCACGATATAAAAGGCGTTTGCGGATTCTAATACAACTTCAATGCTAATTCTATCAACCTTCTTATTTTGTTGATCATGTCACCATAATATGCAGATTGCGAAATACCCAAAGTGATACACTCTGTTGCTTGTATGGATCCGAATTTCAAAAGAAGTTGACAATCATTTTTGTAAAATTTCCAGAAAGTCTTTTCTAGTTCGTGAAAGCGAAAACCTTGTCCTAAAAGTTTCTTGGTAATTTGTTAATTTCTGGTATGAAAATACAAAACATCAGTACATGCTCTAGCATACCGGATGAGCTGCGAAATGTAGATACCATATAACGGTAATCTGGGAACATCACCGACAAACCAGGGAAAATGTACTATATTAAATCCAAAATCATCTCTTTTGTCATAATCACTAGTATGAATCTCTCCAGTAAGAATTTCGATATTTAGGTCCAAAAATGGTGTGTCTGTATTTGTAACGTTTCCCTTGTTTAGAGTCAGTTCTTGTGGATAAATAACATTTTTATACTTTTCAAGAACAGGATTGTCAATAGTAAGAATATCATCCAGGTACCTAGAACAAAGGAGGGGAAGTACCATTGAAACATTTCACATCATCATGTTTTCTTTGCTTTTGAAGTTTTTGGATATATTCTTTTTCATATGTGTATAAAAATAAATCTGTAACAAGAGGCGCATAATTAGTACCCATAGGGATTCCTACAACGTGCTTGTAGAGATTCTCACCAAATCGTATGAAGAAATCGTATTGGCTTGAAAATTTCTAGATTTAATTTTGTCAATCACATCCCCTGAATTTTTCTAGACCAAAATAAGTTTACATCACTCCTGATTAGAACAGTTTCACACTATTTTGCTACGCGTTCCTTAATCACCATGAGTGCTGACGTCACATTTCTAGAAAAAAAATACAGTTGAGCAGTTGCTAAAATTAGCAATGTATCGAAACTTGTAATAATGCGGAAAGATTCTAACTCTTTACCTTCTTAAACAAAAATGTCCAACCAATTTTCATGCACCAGACACGTGTTTCGAATATCAAATTCTCATCAGTAATGCTTCCAGCCAAAGTGCTTTTCATAAGCAGTCCAAATTAATATCACTAGCTCCCCTTGCGATATTTTTAGACTTTAAATTTCTGCATTTACTTTACAGAGAGAGCGCGGCTCCAAAATTCCTATAAGGAGACTTTAAGCAGTTTTGGTATGCAGTACAATGTAGGAAGATTCAATTTATAAATAGTGATGTTGAATGAAGAAATTTCACTGTTGTGTTTGCTCAAAATATTAGGGACACTTTCATTGCTTTTGATATAAGTATTTGTAGACGAAAGTTCCGAAACCAAAGTTGACATGTAGTAACGTTTTCCAATCATAATGGTGTTGTTTGCTGCTTTGTTGCTTTGTCTGCAGGAGGGAAGACATATTTTTCATGTTAATTGCGTAATTTGAATTTGAAATATCTTTCAGATTAAGAGGTAGATTTTTGTGGAAGTTATTTATTCGAATGTGTGTAATATCCAACATGAGGTTTTTCCAGTCATTCAGAGTATGTGATTCGACTCCTTCCGATTTACATCATCGTTTTGTATAGCTATCTAAGGCTTCCTCTAGTACTTCGCGACATTTGATAAAATCTATCTTGGACTGTATTCTATATTTAGGTCCTTTTATTTTGAAAAATACATGAAACAAAACAAATCCTGAATAGTCTACACAAGGGAATTTTTTCTCACTATTAACGAAAAAGCGGACGAAGAGTCGGATTCAAAATAGCAGAGTACCAAAGATGCAGGAAGGACAAATTATCCATTGAAAAATATCAAAGTACAGTTAAAGAATGTAGCCCTGTTAAATAGCGCATTGAATAGATAATAAACGTTTAAACATAATCAAATAACACATGAATCATATTCCATAAACACTGCAAGCGATATAACCTAAATATTTACATTACCAGTAGATTCCCTATGTTAAACGCCCATTGGGCAATTAGAATTATATTCCAATAAATCAGGTTGCTATTGTGGCGTCACGTTCAAGTTTTGCATGTAGGGAGAATTTACTAACATTAAAATACAATTGACGCTGTTACATGCAACATGTGCGATGTGCAGGCAAAACAAATTACCTATAATTTGAATAAATGTAAATATAAGTAATGACTGTCTTACTTTTGGTGTACATGGGTGTACAATTCTGGTTGGACACGTGCAAAGTTTTCGAGAATCGCTTCACGATTCACGGAATTTGCACGTGACCAACCAGAATTATACACCCATGAATACCAAAAGTAGGAGAGTCATTTCTCAATTAAGTAGTATTGAAGGGGAAACTTAAAGAGTTATGAATTTCCGTTAATTTCAAAATTATTGTACTCAAACCCTCCAAGATATCAAAATATGAAGATGATTTCTTGTAAATATTTCTAGCTCACAATATTTACAACGAAAATGGAAAACTCCGAAGTTGCGCATGCGCATTACCATGATTACAAATTTAGAATAATAACGACATGGATTATTCTATATAATTTAGGGTGAAGAAGGGTAGATTTTCATAGATTATTCAGTAGGTAGTTAAAGTAACATATGGTCTCGCAGGAATTAAACTGTCGAAGTTTTACCGTAAATGTTCTCGAATACTACCATCTGACTATCTATATATTACTAACATATACTGTAAATTGGTTTTTATTCATCAGGTACCAATTTTCGTCATTTTCGTCAGTGCCTCCCTTGACGAAATTGCGTACCGACGAATATAAATACTCCTGACAAAATATAGTGTAGTAAGGAAAATTGAATGTTAAGAGTTAATAGGACAGGCAAATGATCTTCATATTTTGATATCTTGGAGGGTTTGAGTACTTTAATTTTGTAATTAACGGAAAGTCATAACTCTTTAAGCTTCCCCTTCAATACTACTTAATTGAGAAATGACTGTCCTACTTTTGGTGTTCATTGGTGTATAATACGCATACAAAGTCGCATATAATGTACCGGTACTTCTAATTACCAAATGATATTTTCAGAACAAGCTAAGTCTAATTGATTTTTTACCAATAATTGTTAAACAAACAATGACAACAAACGCATACGACCTATACTTAAGGTACATCGCGGCGTTACGGCACGGGAAATTTTGCGAGAAGACATAGCCTGAAAATTTGTTTAGATGAAATATTAGATTTGATCAATCTTTGATATAATTTTCATGTAATCATTTCACGAAGTTTGTCGAGATTTTAAGCCTCAAAGACGGCATTGACGTTCTAATTTGAAAATATGCATTTTCTGAACTAAAATAATTTCAATCTATAAATTGACCAAGGAGGGTGAAAAGGGAGATAAAAAATATTGTTGCCATGTTGAGTATTGTATTTCTACGGATTATTGTGTCTCTAAGGGGAAATTTGGAATTTTTTTCGCCATTTTGCAACTTATTATTCAAAAATCCGCACTCATTCAAAAGGCAAAACATGGCTTGCTTCATTATCACTTTCTCCATTAAGTTCTGGAGGTCCTTAAATCCCTTCTTACACGTAAAAGTAGAAAATGAGCTGAATTCGAATATATAAAAACATGGATAGGTCTTCTCGGCAGATTTTTTGCAATTTAATATTGCAAATTCGTTTTGCGTTTCTTCGGCGTCAATTTTACTCGCAACGTCAAAATCACAGCGTGTTCAGATCGCATATGTCAACATGACGTCAAGGAGTATGCGGAATATTTGATTCTCTGTAATGGTCTTCTTTAAAACATCCAGAAACCCATTTTTTTGATTAAAAATAATTAATCAACAATTACATGGGCTGTATTCGAACTAGACCTTATATCTTAATGTAAAAATACAATTCTCCGTACATGACATTTTTTTCTTCAAATATTTGAAAACATCATACGGAACAGACTGACGGACATGCTCATTACTATTTAATCCGATATCTTTTGGCGGGGTATACAAAAAATTCCCTCTTGTTTATATGTACATATACTTTATAATATCGGAAAAGGGTTGGGGAGGGGCGGTCCATATAAAATATACATTGTGATTTCCATTTCATGCTCGTTTTCTATCATTACGTTCAGCCGCCTCGATTGTCGTTATATATATTATCAAAATGAAATTTCCATTTCTCCGAGTTCAGGAATTCCTCAAGAAGGCAGTACGGTATCTTTTTTTCCGATAACAAAAATAAAATAATAAATGAATAAATAAATAAATAAATCTAATAAAAGTCCTAACAAACAAGCAACTTGCACATTTGTAGTCTCTTTGGCAAATTTTTAACACTGACCTTGACTCCTAAGTATGACCTTTTTTTTTTTTTTGCTTGTCAGGATTGTTACAGGTTAAAAATAAATATTCTGATCTTTAGTTACTGGAAAATAAATATTCCGGCCGGCCCTGCGTTAAAAATAAATAATCTGACCCGAAAAATTTTCCAGCCCCCCCCCCCCCTCCCCCCTCAGGATCAAATTGGTCGTCCCCTTACAAAACAATTCCGGTTCGCTCTGCTTTCTGATATATATATATATATATATCTTTGTCTTACGTCATAATCGAACTTTCAGACACTATGTATTCCTAAATTGTGAAAGTAAATCACCGCTTTGCATATCATTTAAAAAGTATTGAGAAGATTAATTTTATTTTATAAGGCAGCCCCTCCTCCTTTGTTGGACAACCCCCCGCCCCCCCCCCCCCCCCCCCCCCCCCCCCCCCCCCGCTTTCCCCGATTGTGCACACTGAGAAACAAGCAAGAAGGGTAGGGAGAAAAAGACTGATCAAAAGTAAAGCCTTCACCAGATCCTATAGAAATTTGGAATTATATTTATTGTACCTTGTGCCAGAACAAAAGAGTAAACGAATTTAAAGCAGATGGGAAACTTTAAATTTGATTTTTGAAAACTAATAACGACAGCTTTTGAATTTCAATATTTTTTTATCACGATAGAAATATTAAGGATAATTATAATCTTGTATAATCCAGAGATGAAACCAAATTATATACAATACCGTTTAACCTTGTATAATTCATGCAATGTCTTACATGTATATGCAGTATTATCTTTTCATTATCTATAGAAGATATGTGCATTTTTTCTGTCAGCATACAAGTTGTGGTGAATAAAAACAATAAAAAAGTAAAGCCTACTCCGTCCGTCTATATTGTACAATAAAGAAATTAGATAAGGATGGAGGAGGATGGATGAAAGAACATTAATTTCAAACGTAATATTTGAAGAAAAAATTGCATTCATATATCATTCCCTAGATATAGTCAAAATATAACCAAACATCCCTCAAAGTTTCCGGTTATCATTGCAAGCGTGTCTAAATACATTGACTGAATTTAGACACAATGTAAAGTTTATGTTTAAAAATTTCGGCTCGCTACGCTTACTAGAAAATATAAGTATTTAAAAAAACGCCATTATTTGCGCCCTAGCGATATATGTCGCGCAACGTAACGTGACGTTACGATCAAGTAAGGTTTATAACGTCAAAGCGTAGATGTGCACATAAAAAAATTCGAGGGTGAAACCTGCGTACACATGTGATTGTGATGAAAGCTTCCCCGCGAGCTACGTTAAATGTTAAGTTGGCATTTGAACAGACGAATTTATATTTTAGGGACCCTTGGATGACGAATTTACGTACTGATGAAATGGTCATTTTGAACGAATTGACAAAAATTGGTACTGACGAAACTAAAGCAATTTACAGTATTACATGTAACTCCGAAATTATTGTTTTATAGACGTTTTCATTCTGGAATAGACAACATTTCACAAAGTTAAGGAAATTGTTATTTGCATAAACAGTATGTAAATATGTCCGAATTATGCATGGTATAATACTGACGAGACCATTTGTGAATTACAGTTGAGTTCATTCATAAACATTATGATTGATTGCTAAAACACAAGAATAAAATATTATATGTTTACATACCCGGGATATTTTAACATTATGTATATTTCTCGACCTAATAGGATAATAGAATGAAATAAAATACTAGGATATAGGGTATACAAACGTCAATTGTTACAGCCCTAATGGTAAGCTATAATGTAATCTTTAGCTTTGATTACCCTTTATTTTCATAAGGCTAATGAAAAGCATTATATAAATCACATTCGCCGTAAGATTTCCTGTGTTCTCATATGAGCGATGTGGCCCCTGTGCCTCTTTTTGTTAAGGCGTTTGTGTTTGACTTTCTTTAACTGATTGAATAATTCTTTATTGTGACCAGAAATCAGCCCTAAAGCAAAAATCGAAAGTAAGGATAGATTCTATGTTTCAGCACAGGCGTCAAGAGGATACCCATTTCAAGACACAAAAATTGCAAAAAACTTTCTGAGGAGCAAAAGAACAAAGCGATCTCGGCTTTCTGAATTGGACGAAGAATGCGAGGGCGGAAGCTGTTCATATGAAGAAGCCGAGGAATTAGAATTAAATCGTGTCGAAATTGTAAGATCATGACTTTTTCAACTATTCTATTGACAAACTTCCTTAACAATAGTAGTAGTCTATATATTAATCTTCCAGGTTATGAATTTTTGTCGTAGATTTGTTGTATATTTTGGCAAATATTGTTCCTTTAATTCAATTTATTTATATTATACTATTCATTTTTTCTACAGTGTGGATATTTCAAGAGATGGAAATGCAACAGACAAAATTGCCAAATAGGGCGTTACTGTGATACTTTGAGAGATAATGGATGCGAAGATCTGAGTCAATACGTAGTTACTTGTAAAGGTATAACTACCGTTGGGTTTTTTCTTCTTTTTTTATTAAAGGTGACCTGCAAAGATCCCTTACTCATCTCATTTTTTCTTGTTCACTTGATCAAGTAGATCTAGAATAACACAATCCAATTTTTCATTTGACCAAATTGCGTCCCGTTTAGCAAATAAAGCGGATGAAAATACGTCCCGTATTCAAATTCAAAAAAGCCTGCCCGGATTACCTCCCGTGGCGATGACGTAATGTACACCCAAGCCCGCATATACTATGCTGTAATCACTGTATATGTATATACACAGCTTAAAAAGAACGATTTATGCGAGTATATATTTCTTTTTTTTTTAATTCATCAAATGTCGAATAGCTTTGCGCTAATTTTGTACATCACATTAACAATCGTTTTGATATCATAAGTTGACGACTGTGCGGTTAGAAGTTTCCTATAGAAAGTGGCTTCACCTGCTTTCAAGATTTGTTACCGGGCGAAATTTTATGGATTGAATTTTTCGAGCAACCCTAAGTAATGTATATATTTTTGAAAAGGTCTTTCCGAGACGGCGATTTTGAAAATAATTTCAATTAAATCGGACTTAAAACAAAAAAGTTATTAGCAAAAAGAACTTAGATGGCCAAAAAAATTAATTGTGTGTAGATTTATTTCTATGCGTTTAATTGGAGTATTGTGGTCGTGTTTGGTATCAAATGAATTCGAATGAAGTGCTGTAGAGGAAGATGATAAGGAAATGCAAAAATAATGTTGAAACTTTACGGCCGAGTTTGTCGGTGCATCAAAGGCTTGGCGATCGTTGCCGAATAACGGTATAAAAGTTATCGGCAAAAAGCGTAATGATGAGTGGAGGGTGTGTGTTCCCGATTCGTCGACTTCAATTATATTATAATCACCTTAATTGGTGTCAAAGGGGCCATCTAAGGGGCACAGGTAGACTGATATTTAACCAATTAGTATAAAGTTTACCTGTAGTTTACCTGTAAAAGTATATGATGAGTATTGAAAGCTAAGATTCTAGAATATTTGATCGTGTGATGTAATGTGTTTGTGTTCAATCTGTAAAGATGTGCTGGTCTTTATATATGAATACACTTTTCAAATAGTATATAAATATAGCACCAACACTCGTCGTTCAAAGATATCAAGAGCTGCTTCTTTTTTTTTTTTTTTTTTTTTTTTTTTTTTTTTTTTGGCTACAACAGAAGAAAAAGAATAATGTGAATTATTTTAGTTACATTTATTTCATTTCATAAAAATATGTCATATTTAGATAACGAAATGGTTCCACCGTAGTCAGTGAATGGTTCGGTAAGGTATGTGATGTCCGCCTCATCTCTGTCAGACAAAATTGAGGAAAAAAATGTGAAGAAATGCGAAAAATTAAAGACATAGAATTTAATTATGTTATCACATTTATCTTGTTTTAACATATATAACATGCAAACTTCATTACTAAATATCAAATGTAACGAAATACTTACACCAATAAACAGACTATGGAATAAATGTTTGTAATATCTATGCATTTGTTTATCGAAAAATGTTGTAAATTCGGGAGATGTTTTTTTTTTTACAATCGGGCTTAAGTATTCTGAAAATTTGAATGATTAATTATTATCGAGTAAATACAAATATTGAAAAATCCGTGGTTTTCAGTGGCGGATCCAGAGGGTGCGGGGGTTGCATCGAGGGGGAGAGGTGCGGGAGGCGGTCCGGGGCCTCCCTCGGGAAATTTTGCAAAAAATATATACAAATGGTGCAATCTGAATATTTGAAACCTGTATTAATTAGCTTTACCAAAAGTGCAATAATAAGAAAAGAAAAAATGGAGTATTCATGCATAATTTTCACCGATTTTGGACCAGAGATACAATTTACCTGAAGATAAGGGTCGATCTTGGCACTGAACCTCATGCCGTATTTCTTCTGCATAGCGATTTGTATGTAAAAAAAATATTCAATGGCTTCGTACAATGTAATTAGCTTTTTACCATGTTTATTGCGGAAAAGTCGGCGGAGAAATAAACATAGCACATAGTCTTGCTGATTTTGTATATTTCATTCGATTATATTTTAGTTCAAAATAGTTTTTGGGTGTATAAGCATGATAAGAGATGGACAATAGTCATACTATTTCATCATGGTCTATAAAGATCGATCCTCAAGAAAAACTTGTTATTCTAAATTGATTTTTTCAAACAAAAAGACGACTAGACAAGCGGGCATCATATAACTTCCAGCATATTTTAGCGGTCATTCGAATTTTAACGTCATGCAGATTTTTTTTTTTCATTATATGGCATTGGTAAATTTGTTTTTTCTAAAATTCCATCAAGACGAACATTGCCCAAACGTAAAAGCATCTACTGTCTATTTCCCAACAAATGCCTGTCGTGGTCTAATTTGTTGTTCACACCTTGTACGGGGGTCAAATATTACGCAATCTATAGGCTTGCCTGTATATGACACGCCTGCGATCACTCTGATTTGAATATACAACCTTTATATATGAACTGATCGACACTTATACCCGGCTAACTAAGGCCATCACTCAATAATAGGTAAAAGTCATACTTGAGTAATTCCAAATACGCTGTAAAGTCCCCCATAAGAAAAAAAATAGATAAATTAATAAAATATAAAAATCAATCAATCAATCAATAAAACGTATTTGGTACCGATTTGTTTTTATCTATCTTCAAGTAAACAAGATATGGGAGTTTCATCCCTCACTGCCTTCAGATAGCCTCTAACACTCGCTTGGGTGCACATGACGTCACACAAAGGGGCAGATAATTCAGTCACACCGCTTCAACGATTAGACTTTTCAGGTCGATTTACAGGAAAACGGACGGTCGGAAAAATATAATTTTTTTGAAATTTTTTCTCTAGTATGAATAAGTAAAATAAAATAAAGGTTTTTTAGTATTTAAAAACCTTTAGAGGTGACCTTTAAAGAAAAACACCCCAAATTGACCTTTCAAAAGGCAACACTATTTTTCTTTAAGGTCAAACAGACAAAGAAGCCTATAAGATATATATTCCCACTAAAGTGACCTTGAAATTTGACCTATTGATCTTTATATCAACAAAAGACCAATACTTCTTCCCTTGTTCAGAATCCATAAACATGTGTAAGAATTTTGTTTTAGTTGCCAAAAAGAAGTTTTTTGTTATGAGGAAACTTATTTCTTATCGTATTTTTTCTAAGGAAAATCAATAGGTTTTCCTCTTTAGGTCAGTAAGATAAATATGATCAAGAACATTTATGTATATGGGAGGATTTTAGAGATGTGATCAGGTGATAGAATGACAGACTGACGAACAATGTTGAAAGATAGAATTCGAAATGGAACTACTAAGTATTATCTGGACGGTGGTCGGACATGTTGAAAGATATATGCTTCATCTTTACAATGTAAAAGGAAGTATGGCCAAACAAATATCGACTGGACATTTCTTGCTTAGTTGCATCTCAAGCTTAAGACAAAATTTAGCTACTGGTCCTTGACAGCAGGCTCAGGCAAGTGATATGTGGTCGTAATCCAACTTCAAGGATACATTTGTAAACATTAAAAACCTAGAACACATTCTACATGGTAGTTTCCTGTAGAATTCATTGTGAGATAACTTTCATTCTCTCAGATTGTGATGCAGGCACCTATGGTAATTCTTGTAAAAACAGATGTAACTGCCAAATAAATGACGGATACTGGAAGAAAGAATGTAATAAGATAAATGGTACATGTCATTGCGAAGACGGATATACCGGAGTTAATTGTACCGAACGTAAGCATTAACATTAATTACACAAACATTTTGAAAGAAAAGATAAACAGTGTATCCATACCCTTGAGAGACACAATAATCTTATCAACAATAATGGGCACAAAACCATTTTTCTACTCAACAATGGCTAAAGTATTATATTTTACATGGAAATTTCAAATTTGTCTCTATTTCATAAAATAATTGAAATCTGGTGAATTCAATACCGAACCGGATCAAACTTTCATTATATGGCATTGGTAAATTTGTTTTTTCTAAAATTCCATCAAGACGAACATTGCCCAAACGTAAAAGCATCTACTGTCTATTTCCCAACAAATGCCTGTCGTGGTCTAATTTGTTGTTCACACCTTGTACGGGGGTCAAATATTACGCAATCTATAGGCTTGCCTGTATATGACACGCCTGCGATCACTCTGATTTGAATATACAACCTTTATATATGAACTGATCGACACTTATACCCGGCTAACTAAGGCCATCACTCAATAATAGGTAAAAGTCATACTTGAGTAATTCCAAATACGCTGTAAAGTCCCCCATAAGAAAAAAAATAGATAAATTAATAAAATATAAAAATCAATCAATCAATCAATAAAACGTATTTGGTACCGATTTGTTTTTATCTATCTTCAAGTAAACAAGATATGGGAGTTTCATCCCTCACTGCCTTCAGATAGCCTCTAACACTCGCTTGGGTGCACATGACGTCACACAAAGGGGCAGATAATTCAGTCACACCGCTTCAACGATTAGACTTTTCAGGTCGATTTACAGGAAAACGGACGGTCGGAAAAATATAATTTTTTTGAAATTTTTTCTCTAGTATGAATAAGTAAAATAAAATAAAGGTTTTTTAGTATTTAAAAACCTTTAGAGGTGACCTTTAAAGAAAAACACCCCAAATTGACCTTTCAAAAGGCAACACTATTTTTCTTTAAGGTCAAACAGACAAAGAAGCCTATAAGATATATATTCCCACTAAAGTGACCTTGAAATTTGACCTATTGATCTTTATATCAACAAAAGACCAATACTTCTTCCCTTGTTCAGAATCCATGAACATGTGTAAGAATTTTGTTTTAGTTGCCAAAAAGAAGTTTTTTGTTATGAGGAAACTTATTTCTTATCGTATTTTTTCTAAGGAAAATCAATAGGTTTTCCTCTTTAGGTCAGTAAGATAAATATGATCAAGAACATTTATGTATATGGGAGGATTTTAGAGATGTGATCAGGTGATAGAATGACAGACTGACGAACAATGTTGAAAGATAGAATTCGAAATGGAACTACTAAGTATTATCTGGACGGTGGTCGGACATGTTGAAAGATATATGCTTCATCTTTACAATGTAAAAGGAAGTATGGCCAAACAAATATCGACTGGACATTTCTTGCTTAGTTGCATCTCAAGCTTAAGACAAAATTTAGCTACTGGTCCTTGACAGCAGGCTCAGGCAAGTGATATGTGGTCGTAATCCAACTTCAAGGATACATTTGTAAACATTAAAAACATAGAACACATTCTACATGGTAGTTTCCTGTAGAATTCATTGTGAGATAACTTTCATTCTCTCAGATTGTGATGCAGGCACCTATGGTAATTCTTGTAAAAACAGATGTAACTGCCAAATAAATGACGGATACTGGAAGAAAGAATGTAATAAGATAAATGGTACATGTCATTGCGAAGACGGATATACCGGAGTTAATTGTACCGAACGTAAGCATTAACATTAATTACACAAACATTTTGAAAGAAAAGATAAACAGTGTATCCATACCCTTGAGAGACACAATAATCTTATCAACAATAATGGGCACAAAACCATTTTTCTACTCAACAATGGCTAAAGTATTATATTTTACATGGAAATTTCAAATTTGTCTCTATTTCATAAAATAATTGAAATCTGGTGAATTCAATACCGAACCGGATCAAACTCACAATCAACGAAATATATCAAAATTTATTCTGCTCATACATGTCATAGGTTTCTTGATTCCTTCCTATTCATTTCTCTAATTGTATTGAATTTACGATTTATGACTTCGTTACATATCAAAACTTTTAAGGATGCGAAGATGGATTCTTTGGATCTGGTTGTAATAAGAATTGCTCATGCCAACATGATAATTCTTGCAATCCAATAAATGGAGAATGTAACTGCACAACGCCAGGTTGGAAGGGAAAATACTGTGAGCAGCGTAAGTAAACTTTCATGAATCCATATAGACAAGTTTCAATCGGGAATTAGGAGAATATCCCCAGCATGATGACATGGCAGCGATCACAGCGTAATACACATGCTGTTTTGCATGTATACAGGAAACGCTGACTCTCCCCGAGCATTAGACATGACAAACACCTTTCTTACCTTGACAAGACTAATTTCTGTTTACTAAGCAGTTTAGACGTCTAATTTAAGACGGATAGTATTATGATATGGTGGTTTCTGTCTTCATGTAAACAAGATATGGATAAAACCATTTAAGATTTGAAGATTTAAATCGGCCATGTTGATTCACTAAATGTTTGATTGTAAGAATAAAAAAAATTGAAAATATTTTATAACTTTCATACAAATTTGTTTTTGATTAAAAACCATGATCTTTTACACATGAAATAGGTTTTACAATATCATATCCTGCAAGGTATACATGCACATATGTTTTAATTATAGCCAGTTTGGAAATTTTTATTACATTCCGAAACTATTCTTAAAATAAATCAAAAATCTATATATTGTCAAAGTGTTTTGAAATGGTCAATACTTAAATGATAACGCATTTTCTCCAATATATGTATCAATGGAGTATTTTGCCATAAATTTAAGCTTGTGACAACGGTACATACGGCGTTAGATGTCAGGAGAACTGCACTTGTCCGGCGAATGCTACTTGTAAACGTATTAATGGTGATTGTGTCTGTAATTCGGGACTGAGAGGACACAATTGTTCTGAAGGTATGTGTTATGATCCTTGTACATCGTAAACTCAACATAGATGTTTTTTTTAAATTCAACATTTATTCATCATTGTATATTTCCCCAGCCTTGACGATGATGCTGCCAGGCTACCGTCATACGGCATTAACATATCACAGCTTATCCTGTACTCATCCATGTACTAAAGTTTTTGATTTTCATAGTAGATTACAAGAAAAAACATTTTGGTCAAGGTTTCCGCTCTCATAAACTAATTAAGATTTTCTAGAGATTTTACAAAAATAAATCCTGTCAGCTTCTTTATAAATTTAGACATATATATTACTTTGGGTATTTCACCACTTGCCTTTTATGGTGACATAATAAACAACTTTAGAAGGATCAAAGGTAGACAGCACTACCATCGAAAATACGTCAGAATCAGCAAACGCCTTTTACAGTGAATATGATCCTAATGTCACCAGACGGACACCAGGCTTGGTACTTGACCTATCTACAGCCTTGTATAACACATTCTTAAGACTTGCACCCTAACAGACTGTGACGAAGGGACTCCATGACGGACCCTGTCAAAACCTCTTTTGAGAAGACAGGGCTAGCTCCGACAACCTTTCCTCTTTTAGAATCCTCGGATTATAACATGCATGAACACGCTACGCCAGAAGAGGATGGACTGTGTTCCGCATTTTAAATTAATTTGCACATCTGTTTTTTATGGGCCCCTGTATTTTGTTATCTTGTTTGTGTGGTCTTCTTACATTGAGGAGAATATTTTACACTACAACTGTGCGTTCTCTGAACCCTCTTTGAAACTACAAAGTGGAAGGTTTGTGCGCACGTAATCCGAATAACACACCATTTGCTCGTGGCAGATGGCCGTGGTAAGTCGGCACCGGTTGCCGATTGGTCTCGTTGGTGTATGTTTAGTCTACTTTGTTTCATGTTTCTATGTCGTATATCTTTCTTACGTCTCTTCTTGTGCTTTTCTACTTTGTGTTTTGACAGTCCCAAGTCGGCATCGGTTGCTAATTGGTCTCGTTGGTTTATATGTGGTCCTTTGTATTTGATATTTCTGTATTGTGCGTTCATGTTCCTTAACCCTTTTGTGTCTCTTTCCGTGCCTGTCTGCTCTGTGTTTTTGCATTGGGTGTTTTGCTGTTTTGCTGTGGGTGTTGCAACCTAGTGTTGTTGGAGATCATCTCCTTTGATGTTTTTTGTACTTTGCTGTGCGTACTGCAACCGAGTCTGGTTGGAGATCCCTCCTTTCTGTTGTTTTCCATGAACGTCAACAAATAATGACCGATGCTATATATACGTGCATGTCTGGTCCATGTTGCCAATTTATCTGTTCTTAAATGATGCTATTCAATTTGAAGACGTTTACAATTACATACTACTGTAACAGTCTTTACAGGTAGATTCTCTGAAATGTCACTGCTGGTAGACCAGGAGTTCCCTAGGGTCCCCTAGTAGCCAAGTTCGATCAACTTCGGTTGAACGTTTCTTCAACGCATTTGAAAATTTCTGTCATCAGAATTTCTTGAAATTTCTAAAACGTGGGTCCTGTAAGATTAAATTTATATCCCACCCATCCTGCATTAATTTTTGGTACGTTTTTGGACATAATAACTATCACATTCTTTGGCCATAAAGACGCTATTTAAATTGAGGATCAATGACGAGGGTTTAATACCCGAAGCGTGCATGGCTGGTCCATGTTGCAAATTTATCTGTTCGTAAATGATGCTATTGAATTTGAAGACGTTTAACATAAATATGAGTGGCACACTAGGTTTCAAAATGAGTTTTCGTCAAAAGTGATTGGCTGAGTATGTTCCATACAGAGGAGTACCTAAACGAAAAATACGTCCAAAAATATTTTGATGATCGGTACAAATGTGATCTTCTCTTATATTTTGAAGAATATTTAGAATGTAAAGTTTTCCTACGTGACGGCGTTGAGACACATGCATTACTTTTTGGCCGAAAATATTTCTCTCTAGCAAAAGCATTGCAAGGTAATTAAACAATATAATTTTTAAAAAAATGTTCAATCGCTTAGACTTAAAACTGTGGTGTCAGCTGAAAAGTGTTAAAGATTTAGTATGAGTAAAAAGAAAATAGTGTTCCAACTCTTTGTTACCAGAGAACAGTCTTCTAGACAGCCAATTTTGCCTGACATGATATTGATATGAAATGAGCATCATGTTGATTTCACATGACATTCCATGAGAAATCCACATAAAATTTATGTGAAAAATATTTCACATCAATTACCTCACATGAATTTTACATGAATTTTTCAATTTGACCTTCATCCAAAATTCAATTTATACAAAATTCATATCAGAAAATTCATGTTCGTGCTCATTTCACAGCAATTCTTAGGAATACATGGTATTTGTCCTGGCATTACCCGACGTCATATGTGAAAATGACGTGAAATGACGTCGCAAACAATATACCATACCGACTATTCTCATTCAAATATTTTGCTTCAGCAAGGCCTTAAATCACAGTGGCAGTCAATTTTAAGTGCTGAAATATGGCATTATCAAAAACTATAAGATGAGCCTTGTGGCAAATTAGACCCATTTTGCCGGTCTTGGCTCTAGTCCTTTCAATTGAACTTTTATGTAATGGTCATTTAAATTTCATATGAATTTTATATGAGGCACAATTTGTTGTGTTGACATTATTTTTTCATTCGGAGAACCGTTGCCAGACATGCATTTATTTGTATCAAACATTTTCCCTATTGTTTATATTGTTGAAAGATAAACTCTTACCGAACTACACTTTTCCCA